>RJWM01021686.1:0-34892 GCA_004363535.1 Dasyprocta punctata
TATCTAGATGCATATGGAACCGTAAGAAGACTAGAGCAAAGCTAATCAATACGGAGACAAAAAGACGATCCGATGTAAAGATCACCAGTCGTAGAACCAATGGGAAGTAGAAAACCAAAGAGAAGGACCAGAGTATATGGACAAATGCTTATTTGTTTTAGTTTTACTGTTACACAAATTCAATAGAGAGCACACAGTAACAAGACCTGCCCCTATTAAACTCGCCTGACAAGGATAAAGAAAGAAATCGTCACACCTTCAGGCACAATGGTGCACCTGTAGTCCCACGACTCAGAAGGCTGATACATGAACCCAGGAGTACGAGACCAGCTTGCACCCCAACCAAACCTCTTAAAAAAAGAAAAACTACTTCAGGGCTCTAGTCAGAATAAGCAACTGCATTTCAGGAAAAGAACTTAGTTTGGCTTTAGCATGTTCCAGACCAACATTCAATGCCAAAAGACAATAAAAGTGCCTACAAAGATCTCACAGAAACTGGGGTCCAAACTACTATCACAAACATCTGCGGGTGTCTAAGCGAACTGAACTGTGCCGCCCCAGAGGGCACCCAGCCAGCACAGCTCCGGAACAACGGAACTGCTCTACAGGGCCAGGTGCGCGCGTGCGCAGTACAGCCCACCGCAGCGTGAGCTGCGCAGGCGCGGTAGTGAGTTGAGTGTGTAGCACGTGTGCACCAGGGGTCACGGCCAGCACTGACCGACCTCGTGTGCAACCGGTCAGGATGTGCGCTGCCCGCTGTGCTGCCGCCGCCGCCCCACCTGGCCGTCTCGGTACCCAGAAGAGTGGACTTTGTAGACAGCCAGTGTCAGGTCCTCACCAGCTGCCCGAGGGGGCAAAGATGTAAATCAAGGAGTAGAAAATGGACTAAGACGATCAAAAGCGAAAATCAGCGAAATTGAAAACAGAAAAATAACGGAGAAAATCCATGAAACAAAAACCTGATTCTTGAAAAAGGAAAAAACTTTCGGCTTCCACTCCTGACCTGGATCAGCGATGCGAGCCGCCCAGATTAGCGGGGCCCGGGCCGAGGAGGGCCTCCTGGCTTCACACCCAGCTGAAGAGCCTGTGGGTTTACTGAACAACTACCCTTCGAGTCCTGGGAAGATGGCGGCGCTGTGATGGCGAGAGAAAGCACCAGAAGCTTCTGGAAGCAAGCAGTTTTCTTGATGAAAAGAACAGGTGGAAACTGGCTGAGTGATCTGAGCTCCTCTGAAGATACAGGTGTCCAGCGAGAGCTCTGAAGGGTCAGGAGCAAAGCTGGTCCTTCCGGAGCCTCCTGAGCCTGTTGGAACTCCAAACTCATTGGCAGCTATGAAAAAGCAGCTGATAGAGTTGAATCCAAGGGGATTGTGGGATTATCCCTTAACAAAGAAGAAGTTAAACGATCCACAGAGAAGTAGCATTCAGTAAAACCTCACAAACCCTCTCCAAATGGGATCCAGTTATTCTCAAGAACCAGCAAGCAGAGCGGCTGTGTTTCCCCTGGAGAAGCAGCAGTGGCCTTCGTTCCCATGGAACTTGTCTTCGGTGGCTGGAAGGCAGGAATCCTTCTGGAGCAGGAAGTTTCTAGTCTCCTTCGTTAAAACAAGCAGCCCCAGTGACAGAGCCTTTACTGGGTCCTGTGGAAGAGGCCGCTCTCAAAGCCAGGAGCCCGGAAGAGGCTAAGATGCCCCAAGCTGAGCTCCAGAGGGCCCTGGCTTTGCAGGCCTGCTATGAAGCCAGGGCACAAAGGGACAAGAAAATCTAAAGTAAAAAGTTTCACAGAATTGTCAAGAAAGAAAAGGCCAAGAAAGCCCTCAAAGACTTTGATCGGCTGTGGCGATGCATCCTACTGCTGTACTGGAACCACTGTACAAAGTTGAAAAGGCCAGAATGGTGGAGCAAGTGAGCCTCCAGCACCAGAACAGTGGGAAATGGGCCAAGCCAAAGACAGTTATAGCCCAGTATGACTTGGAGGCTCCCCAAGGTGAGCAGGAACAATTGGCTAAGAGCAGAGAAGTGACACAGAAACTCCAGGTAACCTCAGAAAGTGAGGCAGAGGAGAGAGATGCCAAAAAGGAAGAACTTCATGTCCCTGACGCAGTGAATACAGTACAGATGTGTGCAGACGGACCAAATCCTTGGATGCTCAGGAATTCTAACAGTGATGCAAAAGAAGGTGAAATCCAGACAGACCCAGGACAACAACCTGAGCATGTTGTCCAGAAGTTTTCTAACAGTGAGGGGGATGAAAGACCAGCAGCAGAGGAAGAAATTCTATTGGAAGAATTTGAAGAAAGGTTTCTTTGGAAAAAGATCTGAGCTCAACCAGGATACTTAACCAGTGGGCAGGCGAGAAACAAATGACACTAGCAGCCAGGACATATTATTGAAGGCGTTGAATCAGAAACTCAACAAGGAAAATTAGCCCTTACAGGAAGCAAACAGACTCCAGCAGGGACTCATTTTCAGGTTGGGAGAGAAGGATGTGCCCCAGAAGAAGAAGAATCTCTGTTGCTTCAGAGGCCAGAGAGAGTGAAAACTAGATCTGGGCAAAGAAGGATATTTCCAAAATAAGGAGCTTCCCACACCTTTGATAAAATGGGGATAAATGAAGAGAAACCCAGGTAACCAGACCAATGCCCCAAAGAGGATGAAAGAGAAGGAGCAAATGATTGATCTCCAGCACTCCTAACTGCAGAATCTCCTTCCATGAAGTTTTTAGTCATCCCACAGCAGTAGACAAATTTGAAGACGAAGAGGAGAGAGACCTAAAGCAGATGGTAAAGGAAGTTTTTGCTGGAGATGATGCCATCAGAAATTTTTTGAAAGAGAAGAGGGAGGCTGTGAAGACAAGCAAGCCAAAGGCTGTGGGCCTGACGCTGCCCGACTGGGGCAGGTGGGGTGGTTTAAGCCTGGAACCCAGCGCCAATAAAAGCTGCCTCATTAAAGCCCCTGAGGGTCCTCCAAGGAAAGACCAGCATCTGCCAAACGTGATTCTCGATGAGAAGCGCTGCGCCACGCAGCAGCCCATCAGGGACAGATGACCCCATGCCCATTCACTCACCGTCAGCAATCTGAAGAACATCCAGGCTCCTACAGCATCCTCATGGGACACCCAGAGGGCCTTCCAAGAGTTCACCACTCCCGAGACAGTCACCAAGCCACGCCTTACTGTTCAGCCCGTAAACGTGGAGGACGGGGCTCCTCAGGTCAGGGGTCTCCGTCATATAGCACATTACAACACAGCCTGTTGGAAATCACAAAAAGCAGCTGAAGAGAAGCTCTGTGGGTTGCATTGCCAGAGTATTAACACCTTGGTGCCCAGGACCGGGAGCCCTGACTGCTCATCCTTTGACTGCTTAGTGCTGTAGGATCAATTCCAAAACCAGCTCAGCATGTTGTGGGTGTGATTGAAGTCACACTTTAAAATTAGAAGCTTTTTATCAATAGTAAAACTGCTAAATCTCTAGCACAACTAACATTAAAAACTGAAAAAACACAAATCATCAGCATGATTAAATAAATGAGAACTAGCAGGAATTCCAGTCCCCACCCTACCCCCAAAAGGTGAATTAAAATAAAGCACCAGGCATGGGACAGCCGTTACTATGGATATGTGATGAGTTAACACCATTTACTCATGGAATTAACCTTAAATAATCAGAGACACTCTGTTAGAAAATGAGATTGCATGTTGAGACAGAACAAAACGACGTAACAAATGCTGGAAGGTAGCAGGCAGGGAAGGAAGATGAGGAAATAGAGTATAAAGTCTTACTTTTCCTAAGCAGAAAAAACAACCCATGCTACCTACTGACTCATGGTATCTGAAAAACACAATAGTTCTCTGATTAGTATTAGCTTTCTTAACGTTAGAGGAATCATCTAAAAAATAATAGCTCTCATAGAAAAAGATTACTTGGGTTTCGATGGCTTCTGTGGTTTATTTTGAAGACAGGTAGGATGATGGCTCTAGTTTTATTCCTTTTGTCCAGGATGGCTTTGAGACAATTTGAAATCCTTGTGGTTCCACAAAAATGTTAGAATACTTTTCTACTTCTATGAAGAGGTTGATTGGTATTTGTATAGGGCTTGAGCTGACTCTGTGAATTGTTTTGGATGCTATCGCCATTTCAGCACTATCCAACTCGTGAACGTGGGTGTCTGTCCATTTCTTTGTGCCCGCTTAAATTTCTTTCATTAATGTTTTATAGTTCTTATTGTGGAGATCTTTTACTTCCTTGGGTAAAGTTATTCCTAAGTATTTCTGTAAGTATCGTAAATGTCACTGTTCTCATGATTACTTTTTCAGATAGCTTATTGTTGGCATACAGACACTACTAATTTTTGTATATCCATTTTGTATTCTGCCACTTTATTGAGTTCATTTAAAATTCTAGTAGCTTCCTGGTGGAGTTTTTAGGGATATTTTTACTTCTTGTTTTCCAATTTAGGTACTTCTCATTTCTTTCTTCTCTTTCTTACTCTGTCTAGAACTTTCAGTACTATGTTGATTAAAATTGTGAAAGTACGCGTTTTTGTCTTGGCCTAGGTCCTAGAGGAGAAACTGTCAGCTTTTCCCCATTCATTATGATGTTAACTAACAAAACATACTTTTAATTTTATACAGAAAGAGAGAATTTTTCTTAAGTCATTCCAATAAGCTGTTTTAATCATGATAGCAAAAGCAGGCAAGAAAATACGAGAAAGGAAATTACAGGTCAGTGTCGTATATGAACCTAGATACAAAATTTCTGAATAAAACACTATCAAATAAAGTGTGGCATTTTTTAAAACGACAGTACAATAAGACCATGCTGAGTACACCCTAGCAATGCAAGAGTATTTTAACATTGGAAACCATATTTATGTATTTCATAGCATTTACAAAATACAGAACCTATCAACAAATACAGAAATATATTTTCTAAAATTCTGCTCCTTGGCCAGGCATGGTGGTGTGCACCTGTAAACCCAGCATTTGGGAGGCTGAGGCAGGAGGACTGCTACAAATTCAAGGCCAACCTAGGCTACACAGTGAGTTCAAGGCCAGCCTAGACTACATAGTGACAGCCTGTCTGAAAAAAATAAATAAATAAAAATAAAATAAAATTCAGTACCTATCATGATAAGAAAGAAAGAAAGAAAGAAAGAAAGAAAGAAAGAAAGAAAGAAAGAAAGAAAACTCTTTCGAATTAAGACTAAGGAAGACATACTTTACCTGAAAAATGTAGCCACAGAACATGGAAAGTAATCATGCTGTTCAGCGACCAGTAAAACATGAGAAGCATTTCTTTAAGTGCAGAGGCCAGACCGGAGTACCCACCACACCGCCTCCCTTTCCTCCTGCCAGCCTCGCCCACCGGTTGGAGGGCACAGGATCCCTGCCGCAGTGCTGTAGGACGCTGGCTCCACGTATTGTGGGCGCAGCAGCTTTTCCTCTCCAGCGCACAGCTGGCGGGCTCATCTGGGCTCGCCCTGAGTGGCAGCTCGGGGTCAGGTTTTCTGCTCCTCAGGGGTCTCTATTCTGGGACTCACGCACAGCGGGAGGTGCTGGCGGAGACGTCCTCATGGGTTCCAGAGGCTGAGCCTGACCCTGCACAAGGTCTAAAGCCTTTGTTTGGATGAACCAAATGCAGCTCACTCACGGACCCTGGATTGGGGAACAATAAATATTAATAATACAGCCTGTCACACGCGTGCACCATGCACACGTGTGGGGCAGAGCCAGCAGTCATCGCCACGCACAGATAGTGCGATGACACGGACAAGCCAAAAGAGCATCAGCAAGTGCTCACAAAGGTTCTTGCCTCTGAGATGGGGAGACAAAAATGAACTGCATTCCCACACACACCAAAAAAATACTTTTAAACCACGATTGTCATTAACAGCAGCAAAAGCAAGCAAGCAAAAAGGCAGTAAGAGGTGAAGAGTAATAACTCGGAGGCATCAAACTCCATGCGACTCAAGCCCAGTCCTGCGAGGTGCACTGCTCGCATCGGTGGATGGGCTGCTGCTGCGAGTGCTCTGATGCTTTCAGCTGCTAGATCTTGGGGTGACACAGGGATCCCCACGGAGGCAGTGTTGGGGCACCCCAGTCACTCAGGGCGGCAGCAGCCCCTGCATTTTTCCAGGCACCGGGGATGGAACCAGAGCCCGGAGCATGCTGGGTAAGTGCTGTATTACCGGGCTGCCTCCCCAGCCCTATGAACATTTTCAGTTTAAAATCTTTAGTGTATATTTTTCCAGCAATATCTAAAGTTAATTTGTGCTTTTTATTTTTTGCTAGAGAAATATATAGTAAATACTGTTTAAATGTATGGATAACTATTGAAATCAAAAGACAGCAAATGTATGGCTTTTAAACTATAAAGGGAAATCTCGAACCTTCAAAATCCAAGGGGAGTTTATGAGAGCTCTGGCTTATTTGGGCAAAGTTGGTTGTAGAAAACCTTGGTTCTGCGATCTCACACTTCCTGAAAGCTCGCACACATCCCACGCCTCTCTCCGGAGTCCTCCTGTGAGTCGGGCAGAGCTCAGGGGTGAGGCGCGCCTGACACGCAGGAGCCCTGCGGCCAGTCCCAGGCAGTGGTGAAGGGGTCTGTCCTTCCGCAAGCCTGTGCCTCCAAAGTCTCAGGCGGTTTCAGGTTGGATGGACAGCTGAGCATCCTCCCAGCTTAGACAGTCTAATCCGGTCGCAATGTCACACTTACAGGTTAGTGTTGGTTAATAGATACAAAGGCAGTGCCCCTGGGGACTCTGGAAAAGAGCAGGCAGCGTCTCTTCCTTGCTCGAAGTCGCTGGCAGTGACCTGTGGCGGCTGTCTTCACTCCTTCCAGGCCAGCTCCGCACCAGTCTCCGGAAAACCCTGCAGGATTTTCCTCTCATTGCTGGCCCCCAGTGTCTCCCTATTTCCCCAGATTCTGATCCAAGCTGCCTGACCCAGGAGCACCCAGATCACAGGAGGAGCCGTTGCACAGCCTTGAGAAAAACTGCAGAGGCTCAAGTAAGAAGGGTTAAGCGCAAGAGCAATGGAGCTGTCAACAAATACGAGACATAAACTGAAAAGGTGACAAGAAAAGCAATGCAGCAGAAGATCAACTCTGAAGCTTTTTTTAGGAGATGGGTGAAGAAACTGACCTCAGAGGGAAAGGAAAGGGCACTGTGGCGACTCAGGAGGAAGGAGGAAGTCACGGTGGGGAAAATCCAGGCCAACTCAGCTTTCTCCATGCCTACCAAGGAAGAGAAGCCAAGCAGCGGGGGACGGAGCAGCAGGAAGCACGACAGTCAGCCAAGGGGCCAAACCAAGCCCGGGAGCACTGACCTCAGCATAAAGTGCAGAGGAGGTTAAACATCCTTCACCGGTGAAAGTAACACTGATATTAACAAAACCAGAAGGTGAAAAGAGGAAACGGGGGTGTGGTTGGCCTGATTGTCACATATTTCAAAGGTTTGCCCATTATCAGCAAGTAACCAAAATAGAAAGATGCAAAGGAAGTAGATTCATAGGTGTAGTACAGAAGGAGCATTATAGATAGATGATAGAGAATAGATTAGATGATAGAAGATAGATAAGATGATGGAGGATAGATTAGATGATAGATAGAAGATGATTGATAGGTTAGATAGGTAATTGTCTTTGTACACCTAAATGAAAATAGCAATGTGCAGAACAACAGGTATAACATCATCCCATTTTCATGAAACTGAATTAAACTTTGAGCATGCACCAAAATTAATTTGGAACAATGTACAACAAACAGCTTCGAGGTGCTAACAGTTGCCACCGCTAGAGAGTGGCCAGGGTGCTGGACATGTTCACTTATAACTCTATGCACTTGGGCCTTTATGTGTGTGGGGGGTTTCAGCCAGCGTCTCCGAGCATTAAACCCTCCTCGGGCGGATGTGACTTCCCCGCCCTGCCTGGGGCTGCCTCCCGCCTTCGCTGTGAAGGTCTCCAGGCGCACCCTTCCTGCCCCGTCGGTCGCCTCCTGTAGGCAGTGTCTGGAATGGCCGTTTCTGCACTTAGGCTGGACTGGTGCCTGCGGTTACATAGACAGTGCTGTTACATATCCTATTCCTCACTGTTTACACTCGGTACTGTGATTGTCACAGCGTCCACACTGCAGTGTGTGCTGCTGTCTGCCCCTCTGCTGTGTCTTCTGCCCTATTCCAGGTCGCATCCCCTCAGACGGACATCAGAGGCTTCCGACTCCGCATCCCCGAGAAAGCCACGCCCCACGGAAGCCTCGGCCCTGTCTCCTAGGGACCTCGGTGTGACTTCCTCGGTACCAAAGCAGCAGCAGAATTACTGGGTAAACCAGTCCATGGACATTTACTCTAACTCGGCTGCCAGGCATTTCACATTTACAATAAAGTCCTAAAAAGAGCACTGATTTTTTAAATTTAAAAAAAAATACACTTTAAACTTCGGGGGGGGGGCATTGATGTATGGAGACCAGTTTTGTTTTTTGTTTTGTTTCTAAATAAACTCATCACTCATTCTTTACCACAAAACAGACTGAACTTATACAAGAAAAATGAAAACACTCTAGTGAATCCCAGGTTTAGAAAGAGACCCCACTTCCCCTTCGCCTGTCCCCTGCTGGGGAAGGCAGTGAGAACTTGAATTCAGGCTGCACCCGGGGTGGCCCGGCTGCCAGAGAGCTCGGTTCCACCACCCCAGACCAGCCTCCGAGAACCCCCCGCGGACTCAGAGGGCGAACATGTTCGCCCCGCTCGTGCCATGTAACAGGGGTTACTGAAGCAGGACATACTCGGCATAGCTGCATGCAGAGCTTTCCCGAGTGTGTTTACAGTGTAAAGGCTCAAATACCAGACAGCCTGGTCCAGAACTGGACATCTGTTAGCTCTGGAAAACAACAACAAAAAAAAGAGACACTATTCACTTTCCTCAGAGAATATTGCACAGACCCACTGATAGGGAAAACATAATTTCTGAAACCGGACTAAATGATAGCAAGTTATGGCGAGTAGAATTCAAAAGTAGAGTAGGAAACATTAATACTAAACCAGCCAAATGTAACCATAGGGGAAGCACTCAGGATGATTTGACGTAGTAAAAGTCACAGTTGTGCTGCCGTCTTTAGCATAGCCATATTGCATAACACCCTGTGAGAAAAATTGACTTCTGCAGTTCTATTTCATGGGCATAGACATAATTAAACTATTTCTTCCTCTAAACAGTCCTCTTAATCCTGATTTGAAAGTGTCAGTATGTCCGTTCTTTCTATTCTGCACCTACATGCTGTGTAAAAGACAGGTAGATACATATAAGTAGGAAAACGAAAAGCCAGCGTGCAGACACACTGGTAACTAAAGAGATCCTCTAAGATGTAAATGCGCACACTGATGTCTTCATCATTTTGTTCTTCCTAAATCGCTTTGCAGGCTCCGTGGGCTGAGTGTGCTTGTCTGCTTCGGGAGAGAAAGCCACGCTCCTGTAGCTCGCGGTGCCTGGCGTCGCGGAAGGCAGGGTGGCCGTGCGTGTACACGTCCATGTGCACGCGTGTGGGCTACGCTTGTCTGTCTGCTGGCTGTCCAATTCATCCCACGATGCTGGCCGCATTCACATCGGAACACCGGGCAGGCAGAAGAGGGAGGGACGAGGCTGCGGGAGGACCATTTGGGGAGGAGGGTGCCAGGGCGGAACCCCGGGCGGAGCTCACCTAGGCAGGCGCTCTGCCGCTGAGCTCACTCCCAGCCTGACAGTCGCCCTTTCGGACTAAATGGCTTTTACCCAAGCGTCTGTCCACCCAACCACGTGCAGCCGAACACTGTCACATGGCCGTCGCTGCACCATGACTACACAACCCCAAGCCTCGTTTCCCTACAAACTAAGAAGCCAAGGGACAGAACTCAAACCTAAAGAGTATCCTTGGTTTCTCACCTACAAAGCATCATAGGCTTTTTACTATTCCGTGAGCACTTTCTGATTATGCAAAAGCAACTTTTAAACATATGGTTCCTGACCGAAGTGTCCCAGGGTCCCTCCTCAAGGATCTAAGGGCTCCTCATGCTGAAGGTGCGGGATGTGTCCACCCCCTGTGTAGAGCTGGGTAGGGCGGCCGGAA
The DNA here is from genome assembly GCA_004363535.1 of Dasyprocta punctata. Lineage (NCBI taxonomy): Eukaryota > Metazoa > Chordata > Mammalia > Rodentia > Dasyproctidae > Dasyprocta > Dasyprocta punctata. The sequence goes on from RJWM01021686.1 coordinate 10,098, forward strand.
ATGAAGGAGCTGGGCTCACGTGCTCTGGAGATGAGCCCGGCTGAGGCCCCACAAGCCGGAGACATCCTGGCCCTGAAACGTCGCTCCCATCGGCTGTGAAGATGAACACTTCGTCTCCAGGAAACCACAGATGAGCACAGCCTGCGCATGCGCTGGTGGCCTCCAGCCCACGGCAACACAGCCTGGCTCTGGACGGGGAGCGGTGCCCGAGGGCCAGAGAGCCACGTGGCCTGGACCCTGGACGGGCAGCCTTGGACCAGGAGGCTGCCTGTGCAGTGACGGCAGTCAAGCCCGGAAAGCAGGAAGGCAGCTCACGGCCCACAGCAGCATCGCAGCTCAGTGTGGTGACGCGCGCCTGTAAGTACAGCTACTCAGGAGGCTGAGCCAGGAAGATCCTGACTGCACAGAAACATCCTGTCTCAGAGGAAAAGTGAAAACGGACTGGGTATGTGACGTGGCTCTGTGGTAGAGTGGTAGTATACATGCAGCCCTGGGTTCAACCCAGCACTACAGAAGAAGAAGAAACAGAGAGAAACAGAGAGAGAAAAAGAGGAAAAAACAGAGGAAAGGAGTGAGGGAGGAAAATCTGTTGTCTTTAAAGTATTTAGGTAAGGAAAAGAAAACCACATTTAGGAGAAAAGGAAAGAATGGAAAGGAAAGAGAAAAGAACACTATGGCAGCCGCTTGCTCCTGGGAAAATAACAGCGCATCCTAACTGCAGAATAGCCGGAAGAAAGCGCTTGTCTGCGCAGGCGGGAGGTGGCCCAGCCGGCCCGGGTCCCTGCTGCGGCTCCAGATCTGCCTGTCACGCACCGTGGAGGCTCCGCACCGGAGAGCTGCGGTCCAGGCGAAGCCCCAGGCTCCGGTGCTGAGCAGCTGTGGGCCCTGCGGCCAGCACAGCGCTACGGAGGGGAGGCGGCCCGGGGCTTGTGGCCTTGCGCCTCCCTGGATGCGGGCAGGAGGAGCGGGACAGGAAGGAAAGGGTCGGGTCGAGTCAGGACGTGCCTCCCGGCTGCCTGCGGACTCCAGCCTCTGCAAGCGCCCGGCCTGCCGCTGCGGGATTGTCCTCTAGCTGGCAAAGCCAGGCACATGGGGCTTTTAACTTTATTGTTTTTACAGTTTTTAGCTAGAAGCGGAAAAGAAAAGCACAGTGCTAGAGTCATTGGCTATGTAATTAATAAATAATCCAGGGATGAGAGCGTTCAGGAGTGAACCACATTTTTCTTCCTAAAGAGATCAAGAAGTATAATCGATTTAAAATTTTTCTTTCTGTGATTCAAAACATATTTTTCTGAAAATGTTCTTGTGTCTGAAAAGTGCATACCTACACTTTTCTAGATGTAAAAACGTGGAGGTAAAAATTAAAGGGGTGTAGTTAGGCTACAGGTTTATTAAATGTATATGAATCTGACCGCTTTCTATCATTTATTGCACATAAAATTCTACTTTTGAAAACTCAATTTCAATTAGGTCTTTTTAATAAAAGAGAAACTAATTTTATTACAACTTCAAGCTATAAGTAACGTTTTATTCAGACTTCCAAACACAAGTAATTTAGCTAAAGATTTAAACATCTGCTTCCAAAGCAACCCTGGCGAGCGTCAGAAATGAAATCGCCCCTGCGTCCTCGTGGAGCTGTGTGCCAGTGGCCCACGGCGCTCGTGACGGCGAGGGACAGGCTGGCGGCCCCAGGACCCGGGAGGCTGGGCAGCTGGGCCGCGGGAGGAGCGCTCGGCTCTCTCTCAGTGACACCCAGGACACCGCAGGCGAGGCCGGGGGCGAGGTGAGGTCAGGCGCGGGTCCTCTCCGGGGAAATTACTTGGGCCCACCTGAAATCGGTACGTTAATCTGTGTTTAAAACCAAGTCGCCACAGAAACGTAGGCCAGGAAGATCATCAAAAACCCACGCGTGACCTCCAGAAGATGAACCCGGCCCTTGCGCGCTCGCGTCTCTGAAGCGCCACGGTTAGGCCCTTGCTTAGTGTAATCCGCAGGACAATTCACCAAAGTGCACAACCCAGGGCCCGAATCCACGCAGCGCTGCGCGCACCACCACATGGACTGGACGGCACCCCTGCTGCCCTCCGGGGAGACCCCAGTCCGCGCACCCCGCGGCCCCTGCCCACCCGCGCGGGCGCCCCCGCGAACGCTCTCCGTGGTGCTGCGCCGCCGGTTGAAGCTCTGTTTGTAACAAAACCCATATTCAGAAGCATTTATTCAAATTTCTATTCTTTTCCATTTTCAGCATTGTAGATGACTTTCCCACGTGAGTTCAAACTTCATGTTTTCTAATTTCAAAAATGCAATTTTACTGCTTAGCATCAGGTTCAGGATGAATATTTTGCCATTTGCGAGGCCAAGCGCGGAGCTGGCCCCCAAGTTAAGGCGGGCAGTCATTGTGTGTGCTTTTGTGCCCCCTGGTGGTCGAATGGAGTAGTGCGTTTTCACACTCAATCCCTCTGCGCTCTGCTCTCCTTGAATCTTAAATTACGAACCCAGCACACGACAATTAATTGGTATCAAATGTAATTTAAAGACGGTTACTACGTGTAAGAATTCTATTTTTTTCTTAAAAATTGTAAAGCTTTGTGCTAGTCCCCAAGCTGTTACTAAAACAAAGTGTTACTTTCTTAATGCTTCCATAGCTCACAGGAAAATCTTAAAGTATTTCATCTCAATCCTAAAAAATACAAATTCTGGAAGCACTTTCATTACTGTTGAAAAAGGCAAAATACAGAACAGGCAGAGATTTAACTGAGACAATGTGTGAAGACTACTAATAAAAGCAGAAAAGTTAAAATAAAAAAACATATATAAAGAACAGCAAAGTCTCTGTAATGCTTAAAGCCTTGTAAAAATTATTTTTATATAATTATTTAATATGTCTATGGCTCTTTGAGTATTTCTCTATTTTGAAGTGGCTTTAGAAATTGAAACTTGAGTGTTATTTTACTAAATATTTTTCTTAATTTTAAATTTTCTTTTTAAAAATTTAAAAATAGAAGAGACAGTGGAAAATTGTAATAACTTTCTATATTTTTTGGAATAGCTTAGTGCTCTGGCATCATGCACCAAAATGATTTTTGATTTATTAATAAAACTTCACAACCCTAGAACTAATGCTTCAAAAATTTATGTTTAAAAATCTCAGTAAAATTAAGCATTTTTAAAGCTATTGTTTCCAGAAATGGTTTAAATCTTGCAGAAAGTTTTAGGAATCTTCAGATTTGAATCTTTAATTTAATACATGTTCCTCTGAATTTCCCTTCTGGTTTAAAAAAGTAAGAAATAATATCCAAAACAATTTGGGAAGACGAATGAGCGATTTTCAAACCTCTGGCTATGGTGTTATTATTTGTATCTCTTGGGTAAGTTTACAGGGAAGAGTTGATTCTATTTTATGGAGAGTTTAAAATATACCCATAAATCATCCAGCACAAAGACTTTTAAATCAACTTATGTGTAAATAAATAAACTTTTCGGTGGAAGGATGGAAATTGGGTTACTGTGCTTGTTTGTAAGATTTCAATGAAATATTAAATGAGGATTTCACAGACGATGAATTATCCCTTTCGAAAATGCACAATGTTTACAAGTCTGCGCAGCGCTGGGTCGGGCAGAGCTGGGGCTCCCGCTCCTCCACGCGGCTGGCGAGCGTGGGGGGCAGGGCCCCGCCCGGTGCGGTGGTCACTAGCTCAGCATCTGTTCGAGGTGTCTGTCATCGGCACTGGGAAGAGAACAGCCAAGATTATCAGCAGGACTTGTGTGGCGAAAGAAAAACTGGAATAAGTGAAACATATACTGATTTTACTTGTTTGTTTAACTATTTTTTATTTTATTTGGTAGTAAGAATTGAACCTACAGCCTTCAACCTGAGCTATGTCCCCCGGTTCTTTTTATTTTTTTATTTTGAAACAGCATCTCACTAAGGCCCTGAATTGCACAGGCTGCTCAAACTTTCAGCCCTCCTGCCTCAGCCTCGCAGAGTGCTGGGGTCGCAGGTGTGGGGCGCTGTACCCAGCTGCTTAGCCTGATCACTATTGCCATGTTTAAAGTATGTCTCAGTGCTCACCCTTGCTGTCCCCTCTGTAAAATTACACAGTTTACGCATTTTAACCTAGAAAACAATGCCGCACAGACTCCTCTCCCTTTCCTAGAGCTGGCAAGCTGATCCCAGCTCTGCTCGTACAAAACGGCTTCAATCCCCACATCCTCCAAACCTACATGGAAGAGCAGCTTCCCTCGCGTCTTACGTTATTTTGCATTCATTTCCCAGGAGGCGTCCTTCATTTCTGTGACACTGGATCCTTTGCTTTTACTCTTTCCAGAAGTCGAAGAGAACAGCGTTTCCGAGTGCTCGTTTGTGTGTTGCAACTTGAAAGCGGACAGCGCAGCCTGCTGTCTTCCTGTTCAAGGAAAAGAACTCGGATTGCCGAGGAGGAGGAGGAGGAGGAGGAGGAGGAGGAGGCTGGGACGCGGCTGGGCGCGCTGGGGCGAGCGCGAGGGTGATTTATCCTCCTGGCCTGGGGGGCCCGGGGACCGCTGTCCTCCGAAGGAGATGAAGGGGAAGAGGAGACCTCATCTTAAAGCCGTTCTACCTTGTCCCAGAAAATAGCCAATTACCGTTTACAGCCCCCGCTCTCTTTGATGGTAATCAGGGCTTGGGTCTGCTGGCCTCCGCGGCCCTGGTCTTTACCCTGTGAAGCGGCGCCCGTCGCAGTGCGGGGAGCACATGCGGGGCGGAACCCGAGCCCCTGGCCGCAGCTCGGGACGCAGAGCTCAGCACCGCGGGACAAGGGGCGGCCGGCGGAGGCAGGGACAGGTCCCGCGCGTCTCCGTGAAGCCGTGAGGATGCCGGGCTGGGGGTGCACCGGGCATCTCCAGGAGTGTGGCCTCCCGGGGCCACGGGGGTGACCAGCAGCAGCGCCCCGCCATCCTCTGCGCCCTTGCTGGGACGGGGCCTCCCCGGAGGGTGGTCCCGGTGGTGACCAGGAGACGAGGCAGTCACGGCGCACCTCCGGGGCGGCGCTCCCAGGGTGGGTCCTGACAGCCACCAGGAACAGCCGTCTGTGTGAGGTTTCGTGCGCTTTGTCAGCAGCCGGGGACCTGCGGACCCGAGGGCTCACGGAACCCTCTAGGAGCCTTTAGAATCTGCCACCCACGCGCAGGGACGCAAAACCGCCCTGCCATGGCAACCACGTGCTCTGCGCTGGCGTCCCCCTAGTATGCAGAGTGCTCCCCTCAAGGGTGACTCCGGGGCCACGGGGGTGACTCAGGGGCCACGGGGGTGGTGAACTCCTAGAGCGCGCGCCCACACAAGCACGCGTGCCTCGGGTTCACCACCGGCCCTGCCGCGTCTCGGGGCCTCTGGCCGTCGCCCTGCTGCCCCTCAGTCCCAGAAGGAGGCCGGGGGGAAGGGGTGGAGGAAGAACCCCCGAGGCCGGCACCTCCGCTCACGTGGCCGCCGCATCCTCTGGAAAACTGACCCGCATCTCCTCTGCCCCTGCCCTGGCCCGCCCTCCGCTCACCATGCTGTGTGCCCAGCGCGAAGGGAAGGGGCGCCCCGGAGAGAGACGCGAGGTCGCCTCCAGGACTCCGGAGACACCGACCGGCCGAAGGTGTAGCTCGCCGGCAGCGCCACGTGCACGTGTGCGGTCCCCGCTTCAGGCCTCCGCCCTGCGGGGGAAAGGCGTCTCAAGAATCTGGCTCTCGCTTGTGAAAAAGTCCAGTGGTGGAAGGATTTAAGCCCAGAATCTCATTTTTATTACAAGTTCCAGATGACGGGTGCACCTCACAAACTCTGGCTTTTAACACAGAGGAGCTTCGATATAGGATAAAGGACCATATGAATATCCGTTTATGTGCATATAGTCAAAAACTGACACAACTCACTTCAGTCGCAGGAAAGGTAACAAAATAATTTACCAATATCATTTTAAGGAGAAAACAAGTGACAATAACTAGATGCCAGGTTTACTCTAAAATAAATTCCAGCAGGAAAGCATTGGAATAAATTCTAATACAAAGACTAAGTATATGAATGGAAAATGGGATGTGAATAATAAGTAAGATATTTTAATAAATGTTACCCACAAAAGTCTTTTAAACTCCATATTAACTCCTAGAGCCTATGATCTAAAAATATCTCATATTTAAGTGGTAAAACTTACAAATGAAATTTTAAAAATTGAAGTGAGAAAAAAATTGCATTGGTTACCATGCAGGCCTCTTAAAACCTCAGCTGAAACTGAATGTCAAAGGACTAGCGTTTATTATACACGTGTTGGAACTCGTTAAAACTCTGTGGGAAGTCGAGGGCTGGTGGCCTGGCCTGAAAATGAAAGTCCCAGGCGCTGCACTGTCCCCCAAATACCCGATGACCCTGGCGGAGCCCGAGAGCTGGGTGGCGGTCCACCCCCACCGCCACGCGAGTCTGTCTGTCTATCCTCCCCGTCTCCTCCGAGACAGAGGCAGGGAGGCTCACACGGGAGGAGCGAGAGGCGGGGCGGCTGTCCAGTCCCCAGCGACCTGAGGCAGCGCTGGAGCACACAGGGCGGAGGAGAAACTCCTCCTCCTCGAGTCCTCGCCTGTCCGGCTCTTCCCTGGCGTTGGCGCGAGGCTTCCTCCTTTGGTAGGAAGGCAAACTTCCAGGTGCACATTCACTCACAGCATAAAAAAGCCCAACCCCAGTGAGAAATAGGGTTTTTCGGGTCATTGTTACGCTGGATTGTTGCAGCGATTCCCTGGCCCCTCGGCTGGGAGCAGAGATAAATGTCCTGCAAGGAGTGCAGGCGGATCGGTTTGCTCATCACTGATTTTCCTGCCTGAGAAAATAAACTGCTGTGAGCAGGCTCACTGCTCCTTCGCACGGCTGCCTCTCCTGCCCACGGCCAACGCCCGGCCCCTCCTGTGCGGGGGCTAAGCCTCTGTCAGGAGCGGGAGTCTGGGTTTGCCTCCCTTCCACAGGGCGCCTGCTGGATGAGCTGACGCAGTGTCAAACGCTGCAGTGCTTCTGATAGCTCTAGCTGAGGCTTCACCGGTGTCTGGCGGGACGTCAGGCCTTTCCGGTGGCACCGATTTGCTGAGAGAAACCCAGAAGGGCGAGCTGTCCGGGTGCGCACTGGGTCAGGTCTGCGCGTCCCCCGGGGCACCAGACGCACACAGCGGCCCAGAGAGAGCCGCACGGCAGGATTTTAGGCAGCAGTGTGATTCCCAAGGAAGTCACATAAAACCCAAAGGAAAACCACACCCTGACCATGGATCCAATACGCCAGAAAGCCTTGAGCAAAACAGTGGAGACTGCGGGGGGAAACAGGATCATTTTGTGAAGAATTAGGCCTAAACTCTTCGGGTCTGGGAACAGATCCCCAGGTGTGATTTCCGCCGTGCGCACGGTCTGCGTCTGCCTCGCCCGATTCATGCCCCTCCGTGAATGACAGGGACAGTCAGTACCCGCTGCCAGGCGCTTTACCCCGGGCTCTTCACTAGATGTGTGTAATGTATTAACGCTAATTTTCACAGCAGTCAACATGCCACTGTCAGCCGAGCGCAGAGCTGTGTGCCTGGTAGGCCCAACTACTCCGGGGGCCGAGGCAGGAGGATCACTTGAGCCCAAGGAGTTTCGGGGCTGGCCTGGGCCTGTAAGACCCCATCACAGAGAGGGAAAGACAGTCATTGTCCCCCTTTTAAGAAGGGAAGATCCCTCAGCTTGTGCATGACTGCTGTTCCGCTCACCCTGAACCCACTGATTTTACTGCATCACATCATCAGCTGGTAAAATTAGGAGAGCAGCTGTTATAGGTGATACATTGTGTCAACTAGAGAAGTTTAGAAGTTTAACTGAGAGGCTCAGCAGGGAGCCATGGTCCTTACTTTGCAAACATCCTCACCCTGTGCAAGAGGAGGGCAAGATTTTGTGAGTGTTACACCCGTCCTGGGGGTGGGGGGCTGGCCTGTGTACTATATAAAGGTGGAAAAGTGGTTTGCTCTTTCCATTTTTGCTCTGATTGTTTTTGCTGTCTTTTGCCACCTTGAAGCATTGCCCCTGCACCAGGCCACCCTGCCTTGGAGCCAGCTGATTATGGACTGAAACCTCCACAAACAGTGAGCTAAATAAACATTTCCTTCCTTTATTTTGGGTGTTGGGTATTTTGTCCCAGCAACAAGAGAAAAGTAACCAAGACAGCGGCCCTAGTTGATGAGGTATCAAAGAAAGCCTCCCTTTAGGCTGTGATCTATCAAGTGCCTAAAATCCGCTGAGCTCTGCGCACACTCGGGCCGTGTAAGGACTGAAGGAGACCAGACTCGCGCCCTCCTGAGCTTGTGAGCGCCCACCTCTGAGGGCCGCTGTTGAGGCCAATCCCGTCTCTCCCTTTTTCTTCCATCTCCCTATTAATTCAACTGTTTCACAGTCAATTTGAACCAGAGCCAGTCATTTTAATATTCCAGAAGTTTCCAAATCATGTTGTTGCTTTTATATACTAGGTTTAAAATGGAAGTAAAACTGAAAAAATGCTTTCTTCTGCCTACTATCTAATCAGACTTGGGTTCCACAAAGAGAAGTTGCATCAAGCAGCAGAGAGATGCTGGGATGTGAAATATCTTTTTTCCAAGGGAGTGTTACATGATTAAATGGTTAACAGAGCAAAACTTCCCGGATGTCGCAGACTGCCTGAAAATGCTCTTGGGATGAGAACAGCTATTTGTGTAGAAGCTGGCTGAATACCCAATGATATAAAAACAGTTTGTGATGTTTGCTGATTCTGGAATGTCCCTGTGGCCATGCAGGAGTCTGTCCGTGGAGTCTTCTCAGAGAAGCCTACATCCATTTCACTCTTCTAGCCGGGAAGGTTCAGGAGTTCGAGTCTTGGGTTTACACAGTGAACCACCTCCTTCACTCCGCAGATGAGGAGGCGGGACGGCAGGGGAGGAGACACAGCTGCAGGATGCACAGCAGCTGACCCACACCCATCGCCAGGCTCGGGGCGCTCCTGGGCGCCCTGCGCTTCCCTGCATTCTCCCCTGGTGCTCTGTAGAGCCCACGGCAGCCGTGCGAACGCGTGGCAGTCTCCGGCGCAGCGGCGCTTCCTGGCGCCCTCAGAAGCTCCACGTGGAGCTGGGGAGGCGGACGCGCTGCCCCCACTTCTCCGCCCTGAGTGGGATAACTGGGGGGGGGAACAGGAGAGAGACCTGGCCTTACCAGCAATCCTGTATTTGTTTCTATAAAGAACGATCTGAGGAAAATGTTTTAGCACGTTAACATTTGTTAACCTTGAAAGGTAAGCATGGAGTTTGGGCTATATTACTTTTTAAAAATTTTAATAGAAAAAGCTACAAGAGATCTCAGACACATGAAATTAAAGTGAGAAATCTGAGATTCTATGAGAAACCTTACCAAAGTTAGGAGATTTTAAATCAACTATTGTTTCTTCTTTTCCTAAATTTGTTAATAAATTGCATATTTCTTCCTTGAAATAAAAAAGAAGAATTTAGAAACCGCAAAGTAACGTTTGCTACTAAATTAATATTTTGGGTTTTATATCAGCCAGAATAGATGCAAAATGCTGATAATTCCTCAAATTCTCCATTGCTAATCTTTTTGTTATCAAATGAACAACATCAAGATGAAAATTACATTAAAATAAATGCAATATGTTTATGTTTACATTGGTTGGATAATTCCAGGTTGCAGGAATTAGATTTCCCTAGCTGTTAATTACATGTTATAAGTACCACATTAATGTTCCTGCAAAATGTGCAAATATATTCACATGCTGATCCATTTAATATTTTTTAATTTAATCAATATTGAAAATTAGTTTTAAGGTTCTGGATATGCAGTGTAATCTATTAATTCTAAAAGAGAAACTCGGCTCATGAAGCTAAGGGAGGAGCACAGCACTCGTTACCAAGCGCGTCTGCTGGAAAACTGTGTCCCATCCAACACGGGCTGCGCCAGGACCAGCGCAGAACTGTCTTGCAGTGAATACTGGGAATGAGAAAGCCACACTGTAAAATAACTTTGATGCTCTTCCAGTACGAAATGTGAAAGGCAAATACATCAGTCAAAACCTTTACAAACAGAGCGAAGTAAGACTTTGAACCCCCAGGCATGTAATCGTGGTAAACAAACAAACAGATAAAAAAAAAGTGACAAAGCATAAAAACAGACAAAAACCTTTGAAGGAAATATAATTTCATACTTCTACATAATTGAAAGCAAATAGAGCCAGGCACTGTAGAGCATGCTTGTAATTCCAGCACTTTGGAAGGCTGAGGCAGGAGGATTGCAAGTTCAAGTCCATCCTGGACAACTTAGAAACTTAGCAAGACCTTATCTCTAAATAAAAATAAATAAATAAAAGAAGGCTGGGGATATGGTTCAGAGTGAAGGCCCTGGGTTCAATCCCTAGCACCAAAAGGAAAAAAAAAGAGAGAAAGAAAAGCACGCAAGCAAATAGAAGCCTGTGGTTAATACAAAGGTTATGAAATAGTCCAGTAACGGTGGCTGTTTAGTAATTCTCATTGCTGCACACACGCAGTAAGCAGAATGTTTTTACAAAGTATCACAAAGACTTCAGTCTTTTTCCTGGAGGACTGGAACGCTCTCAGCTCCAAAGCAGGGGCGGGAGTTGGGCCGGCGGTGAAGCATTGTCCAGCAAGTGCCAGGCCTTTGCTGTGACCCCCAGAGACCCAAAGCTAGCACAGAGGAAAGCAGGGCCGACGTCCTCCCAGGGACCGCTTGCTGCTGGAGTCCTGCTGAGTCTCTCTCCCCAGCGCAGCTTCTCTGCAGACCTAAGGCCTTCACCGCGCAGTTCATTCTCAGGAGCACTGGGCCTCTCGTCCCACACGTCCGGGGACTGCAGCACCGCCCCTCGCCAGTCGGCCTCTCCTGGGCCTAAACGCCCGGCTGCAGGACCAAGGCCACTTCCTCCGGCAGCGGGGCATCCGGCAGCCAGGCTGTGCCACCTGCTCCTCGCCCCTTTCCCGAGTCCCTCATGGTGACGGGAGTCGCGCCTGAGGCCCCGCCACCGGGGTGGTGGGGGCACTGCAGCCCCGAGTTTTCCTTTGAGGGAGGCAAATCCCCGACAGCTTGGAGGCGGAGGCTGACACGGTCAGGCGGATGGGCTCCAAGGATCCCTGGCTGCTACCCGAGCAGGTGGTAGGGAAGCTGACAGCAAGCAGGAAAGCGACTCCCAGGGCTGCCCCGTGCGGTGGAGGGGCGCGGCCATGGCCAAGGTGGGGTTTAGAGGTCAACCTGATTTGTTCGTGGGTTTCGTGTGAGTTGAGATACAGTTAAAAATAAAAGTCCGCATGTTGGTGTAGCAACTAGGAGGATGACGTTGCATTTTACTGAAAGAAAGGGGCTGATAATATAAGAAAAAACAAACTCAGCAAGGCACTGTTGGCTCCGTGCATGTGTGCCACTGACTGATCCGCATGTGTGCGAAGCTGTGGGCCGCACGGGTCCCGAAGGTGGGGCGTCCAGCCTCCCAAGCTGCCTCCGCCCCCCTCTTTCAGTGCCTCCTGGAGCCCCAGCCTGTGCAGCGTCTCCTCGGTGTGGTCAGCTCGCAGCGCTTAGCCAAAGACCTGCGCGAATGGGTCTGTTCGACGTGAAGGAGGTCGCAGCGTGCAGGGAAGCCGGGGCTGCGGGAACACACGGGACCCCCGCACCCCTTGGTGCCCCGCCTGGACGGCCCCTCGTGTTCAGGAAGCTCTCTGAGTTGGGTCTCTGGGGCCTTGGGGAGCTCACTGTGCAGGAGGGACTGACCAAACATTGGTCACTGGCCTTGGGCGCAGCCTTCAGCCTTTCTGGAGGTGAAGGGTTGGGGTCACACAGCAAGGTCCACTCTGATCCCTTGGCAGTAACCCTGGCAACCTCCATCGGATGGTTACCTCAGGACACTGCAAAGCGCTTGCTGCAGGCTGGGGAGCTGGCTCAGTGGAAAGGACTTTGCCTAGGATTTGTGAAGCCACACGGCACAAACAAACAAAAAGAAAAACGCAGGAAAAGCCAGTGTTTCTGCACTGATGTGTGATCCACCGTTTCAAACGTCATGACCCACAAAGCAGAGCACAGGCTTGAATCTGACCGCTGCGTCGCTGGTCTTTCGGGTCCCCAGATCCCCGGGAAATCTCGGGCCACCCCCAGAGGAGACAGGAACACTGCTCCGTCTTAGCCCCTCCTCTCCCTCATTTCTGTTACCTTCCTTCAATAAGCTCCACCCTCCCACGGGGCAGAGAAGCCGACGCCAGTTTTACCTCCTGCCAAGAATAAGTCTCTTGGGCTGTTCTACCTGTGTTCATCGTTGGGTTCATGATTCCACAAGGGAAAAAAGGACGCGTTTTTGAAGTCAAACACTGGTAACAAGCTTGTTTCAGCGTGTGTCCTGCAACGCTACTGTTCTTGTAGCTCTTGGCATTTTTACTGCAATGAGTGAGACCTCGCTTTGGCAGTGGCAGCTCCACTTTGAACTTTTGCTTGGAAAACAGGCTACAGTCGAGCCGAGTGGCTGGCCACTGGCTGACGGATGGCGGCTGATACTCAGCACGAGGTGGGTGCTGTCAAGGCTCCCTCGGCCATCTGAAAGCCGAGGGGATACAGCTCTCAGGAGGCGACAGATTCGATACCTTCCGACTGCCCTTGAGGTGCACCTTCCGGTTAGACTCTGGGCATCTGCCCAAGTGGGCAGTCGCTGGCCTCGCTAGGGCCACCTCGAGGGCACTCCAGACACATACCGGTGTGGGCTTGGGGGCGCTGGTCTCCGGGAGCGCTGAACACGCACAGCATTTGATGTATCACCAGCACCCTCGGTACAGTTTTCTTTTAACCCCCTTTGCCTTTATTTTCATGTACTTCTTTGTTTATTCTGCTTTGCATGCATTGCTCAGAAACTCTCTCCGCCTCGCCTGGTTTGTCATCAGATTAAAGAATCAAAAGACCTGCGCCTCTCAGAGGAACTATGTCCTTGAGACTAAACTGTCACCAGGCGTTGGGAATGAGGACATCTTGGCTGCCCCAGAATGGCGGGAGTCCAGAGGAGGGAGTTTCACTCGAATGCACAATTGTCTGTGTACAGGCAGGAACGACACCATAGAGGGGGCTATCAGAGGGACGGATGTCCCCAGCAGATGACGAACAGAGCGTTCCCTGCTCTCGGCAGTGAGGGGAAACGCCACCACTGTACCCAAAGGAGGGTGCGCAGGGAAGTCACCGTGGCCAGTAGTAGATTCTTTGCGGGAATAAGTAAAAGAGCTTTTCCATGAGTCCCTATAGTCTCTGTGAGCTAGGAAGCAGCTGAGAGCAAACCCGAAGGGAAGGCGGTGGAGGCCGGCGGGGAGCAGAGAAGATGAGGGGAAGCTGGGGAAGAGAGCCGGCAGCGTAAGGCCAGCCACGTGTGCTCAGCTGAGACCACTCACATGGATGCGTGTTCTCCGCTGGCCCGAGCTGGATGGTGCGTGCTGACCTGATGTTGGTTCCAACCAGGTGATCTTGGTGGGAAAAGGACGGGGAGGGGAACTGGGGCTCCGTGACGGCTGGCTGATGATGACGGTGTCAACCGGAGGCTCCTGGCCCACCCTTGGCACCCATGCAGCACAGTCGCTGCCTTTCTCTTGCCCCAAAGGGAGGAGTCTGGCCAGGGAGGGGATGCAGGGGCACAGGGCCCTGGAGCCTGAACTTCCCCAGCGCCGTGGTAAATCCACCTCTAGTTTCTTGAGGTGAGAACAGAGGAAAAGGGATGAGAAAGGAGGATGTTCGCAAAGGCATGTGGGGACGGGAGTGGTGAACCCACAGTCCTGGGCATCCTGTGGAAGGGGTAGAGCAGGGGGCCGAGGCAGAGACGGGCACTGGGGCTTTGCTGGGGATGCAGCCGAATGCAGTGGGCTCACCACTGGGGGAGTGCGAAGCTGATAAGCACAGCCAGGAGGTCAGGGTGGAGAAAGGTTCATCTTCACAGCAAGTGAGGAAGGTGATCCCCAAGGCGGTGTCTCTCCAAAAAAGCAAAGGGCTTTCACTGGGGAGGCTCACACGTACGCATGTGGGAAAGACTCCAGTTCAGGGGCAGCGATGGGCCCCTCCTAAGCACGCTCTGTCTGATGCCCCACAAAAAATAGCAAAGGGGAACACTTCTGTCGGTATTAAGACAGGCAGTTACACTAGGTCACCTAACAAGATTGAGTCCCAGAGCGTTGACTTTGGCTGGTTCCCTGGGGAAATTTATTTCAGAGAAACAAACCGGAAGCAAGTAAAGCAATGCTTGCAGTCATAGAAAAGGGCGGCAGCTGCCCCTACTGCCCGCAGCAAGCATAGGTGACTGTCCCTCCAAGTGCCTGCCTCGTGGCTAGCACAGCGAGCTATGAACGGAAAGTGGGGTACTCAGCGCCCCAGCCACCCCTCAGCCCCTCATCAGTCCACTGCAGCTCTGATCTGAACCCAGAAACATTTGATTCCCTCTGGCTCCTCCTTGGCTCCTGCTGATGGAAGTGTGGAGGCCACGGAGAAGGTGCTCCTCATGGGTATCCTTCCGGTCTGCAGACGGATGCTCAAGAAGGCCACGGCAGGGAGTGGGGCTGGGTTAGCCAATCAAATTCTAGCCATTCCAGAAAGCGGGGGCATAAAGGCTTTTAGCAAACTCGGAGCTTTCTCCATGACAGACCTGGCTTTGTCCCCTAGCGCCCAGTCCTCAGGAGAATCCAGAGTCTGTAGAAGGCTGGACAGAAAGGGGGTGAGAAAGGTCTCAGTCACCTCTGATCCCCACTCTACAGCCTCTGCTTTCAAACTCTTCTGGATAATACGCCTGGGAGAAGCCACATACGTCATACTGTGACCAAACCGGGAGCAGGAGTACAAGGGAGAACACATCGGCATGCAGAACACCCCGGAGGAAAATGAGCTGTATTTTAGGGAAGGCTGTGGGATCCCTATAGAAATGCTGCAGAGAGGTTTCACACACAAGGGGAGGTCAGGTGGGTGAGCTCTAAGGAGCCATCATAACTATGATTCCAGATTTCTTTCAGGCACTCTGAGCTCCCACTACCTTCAGAGCCTCTCCCTGGCTTTCCAGTGAGGTTCTGTGCCACTCTGCCTAGGTTGGTCACTTCTGGAGAATGGGTGCCATGTTTCGTTTTCCTTTTGTATCCCCAAAATCTCGGACACAGAGTGGAGAGTCACTAAGTATTAATTTGCTGATTAATGGATCAGCACATTGATATTGGTTGTGGAATTACATAGTGCAGAATTTACTATGACCTTTTCTTTTTTTATTTTAAAAAGCAAAACAGAAAAAAAGGTAGAAATAATACAGAATTTTAAAAAAAATAGTAAGAAATCAATACTAGTTAATATATTACATATTGTTATATTAGAAGCAGTTGTTCAAGTTATGAGATCTAGGCATGAAAAATGATCAGGCAATCAAACCATGACAGCACAAACTATTCTTTTTGTTGAACAGACAATTAGTAGTATAATTATCTATCTTGCACACTTACACATACATACAATTATATGTATATACCTACAAAATCAGACTCACATTTGTAAATATCGTATTGTCTCCCTAGTGTAAAAAATAAATAAGTAATAATAAAAAAACTGAAAAGGTAATAAGATCCAAAATGTACAATAGATATTGTAATAATGAAAGGGAAAGAAAGTGCTCAAAATTAAAGAACAGGTGGGATGGGAAAAGGAGAAATGGAAGAAAGGAAAAGACACTACAACCTCTTCTTTCAATAATGTCATAATTTATAACAATAAAGCGAATGGGACAAAATGTTATGAAATAGCAAGGCCGGTTTCAGGGTCCAGGAACCGATGTTACTGTTTCTTCCTTGTGCTCACCGTTTCCCATTTCAGTCTCCTGAGATCCCCAGAATTACTCTCTTCCAGGAAGAGAAGGCCAGCTACAACACGTACCTCAGCCCTTCTGGCTACCTTGCTTCTTTACAGCTCTTCATCTGGAAAGTAAAATTGTCCAGACATCACACCGTACGACAAGAGGAGAGGAGAGAGGCAGAATTCTGGTCGATCTCGAGCTGCGCTGGGCTCCGGCTGCGATCCGAGTCTCGCTAATCTGTTTGCAGAGTCGGGAGTGGGGTGCTTTTGTTGCCTTTCCTAAGAAGCCTGTTCCAGTCTATAATAATAGCCCATGCTACGCACTTCCACCGGCTCCTCATGGCCAGGGAGAGGTGGGACTAGCTCACAGAGGAGTGATTAAGTTCCATTTTTTAAAAAAATCACAAATGTGGTAGAAAACAGTTCCACCAAAATGGCTGAAGCGCTGAATCTGCAGATGAGATGAGCACAGCATTACACAGAAAGGAAACAGCTCGGTCACGGAGACACATCCTGGTCAAATCACCAGACTTCAGTTAAATTTTAAGGATCACGAACATTTTCTTCCAACACCCCAGCAGAAAAAGGAAAATGCTATGAAAGGAGAAATTCCTTTTTAGGTCCTAGAATGGTTCGGGTACCATTCAAATGGTCTCGCCGACAGCTCCTGGGCTGGAAGCGTGGTCCCAGCGTGGGGCGGGGGATGGGGAGGTGGACCCCAGAGGCGGGGCTCAGGCCAGGCGATGAGATGGCTGAGATCCCACTCTGGTAGGATGAGTCAGTGCCCCTGAGGGCAGGTAGGTACGGAAGAGGAAAGCCGAGCCTTCCCCACCCTCCACCACCGTGATGCCATGAGCTCCTCGTCGGGGGACAGGTCAGAGGGACCCCCAGACTGTCACCCTCCAAAACTGCGGGCTAAATAAACATCCTGATGTGTTCTGTTATAGCGATGGAAAATAAACCATGTTAGGTTCAGGCTTCTCCAACAAGCAGTACTAGAGGGCAATGGAAGAAAGCCTACCAGCTCTGCGGAGAAGAAAATGTGGTACACAGCCAACTTGTCATTGAAGTTTAAAAACCACAGTCTCTGTAAGGTCACCCCATCACTACAGTGTCATACCATTGCTACGTCATTCTATACTGTTCATGGTTTCCTGATTGTCCTGTTTGCTACTGTTTCCTAACCTGGACCGTAAGTTCTTGGGAGCAAGAATACATCGTTTGTTCTTGATGGCACTGGGTGGCAGAGACCCTGCAGTGGAGCTGCCCCGATGTGCTCTCCTGACCCCTTGGTCAGTACTCAGCCTCCCCTCCCTTTGGCTTTTGGAAAGTGGGTTTCTCTAATGTGGGGCCTCACAAACTTCCACGCACAGCAGAAGCACCCAAAGGGTTTGGCAACACAGTTTTCTGTACCCGCCCTGGTTCCTGATTCAGCAGTCTGCCGTAGGCCCAGACATTTTGCATTTCCAACAATTGCCAGTCGTTGCTAATGCTATGGTCAGGGAGCACACTTGGAGAACCCCTGGGCTGATATAGTTGTTTCCAAATTCAGTGGAACATGAAGCCCCCCAAGGAGGTGACTACCAATATCTGGACCTTACCCTCAGCACGCAGCGACCCAGTCTCCAGGAGCCTGGGTTAAGCACCCAGCTGGTTCCAAGGTGCAGGGAAGGTTGGAAACTGCTGCCCAGAGCCTAGATAGGGGTTCCCCTTCCTACTGCCGTTCTTGTCTTCATCTGCATCCAGACATGGATGCACAGATGCCTGTCCTCGGATCTGGTGACTAAGGATGGGCTTTGGAAGGTTTATTTATTGCTTTCTCTCCATTGCCTATAACGGCAATCAATAATGAGTGCTCCAAAATGTTTCTGATCGGAAGAAGGAACAAACCCCAGGAGGAAATCACAATACAGTGTCCTGGCGGAGGTCTTTCCCCACATCCCCCATAAAACCTGCCTCGCTTCCCTGAATTTGCTTCTCTGTCCCAAGTTACCTCCCCCTCCATGACCTGGTCACGCCAACACCTCAGGGTCCCCACCTGGGACTGGGGGACGCTCCTTGACGCCTGAATCCCTAAGGGCTAAGCGGTGGGGACCAAGCCCAGTCTGGACCCGGAGGCCACCTCAGATCGTTTTGTTTTGTTTCTAACTTTCTCATCATTGCAAACAACAAGCACGTGTCTGTGTTGGACGGCCGGGCTCTCTGCTGGGAAGTCTATCCAGGAACTTTACCTCCGCTGCTTCGCGGGGATGACGGCTCGAGGCCCCCGTGTCCCACGCGTCGGTCACCTTTCTGGCTTTGTCCCTCTCAGTTCTCAGTGCTTTAACCCCGGCTGCCATTCGAGCCGCTTTGGCTGCTGCTCTGGCTGCACACACCTGCGGCCTTCGTCCTCCCTCCGCGCTGCTGCGTTCGAGGCCTTTTGCTGGCCCTTTATCTTGCCTCAGCCTCCAAATGTCGGAAGGCCCCTGTTTGTCTCTGAGCCTGATCTCCAGCTAGAGTTCTGTACAATCCTTGCCAGTGACTTTACCCAGAACCCCGAGACACAGGGAAAGGGAGAGGAGAGGATGGGTGCACGGCTCTCCACGGAGCGCTGTGTGTGAGCAGCACGCAGCACGGAGCCCGCAGCGTCACCCCTCTCCGTGGCAGACACACTCTGAGTTACTAAGGATTCTACTCATTCAGAGTACACAGAGGCAAGGAAGTCTCCTCATTCAGACTCTCCCTGAATTCACGACTCACACACTGGGCCAACGGGCGAGGCCATCATTTCTCGGCCCCGCCAGGTCTCCAGGGGAGGCCTGCAGTGGGGGAAGCCCCTCTCTCGGTCATCCATGTACAGCTAATTAAAATTCAGACTGGGTTTCGGATCAAAGAGCCCTGTCTCGCTGCTTTCTCACATTCTTCCTTCTTCTTTCAATGTCTTCCAAGATCTATTTTAAACGGGAAGTGTTGTGTAATTTTCAGGGACCCTTTGACCCGTTCCCATTAAATCAAAAGGGAGAAGAAAGTCTCAGTCCTTCACCTAACAGCCAATCAGCCTATGACAAGGTCTGCGCAAGGATCTCCGCACCCAGGGCCACATCCAGGTTACTGGGATGCATCGCCGCCCGTGGCCCACGCTGGCAAGGCAAAGCCAAATCCACGCCTGTGGGCGACTTGGGAACGAGACCCTTGGAGAGTGCTCAGGAGAGGGTACAAGGGACACAAGCATCAGAGAACTTCTGCAAACCTTAAGAGGCTGGCTCGAGGTGTCCCCAGTGAGCTGGAAGAGCGGAGGCACACGAGGAGGGTCAGGATGTTTTCCAGCTCCCACCCCGGCGTGCTTGGCAGCTCACAGGGTACCTTGACTTTTCCAAATATTGGGAAGCAAAAGCAGCTGAGGGTTTATGTAAGAACGAGAAGGCCCTGAAGCATTTGTTTCCAGTGGTTTAATGAGGAGAACACACACCAAGAAAAGCCACTTCAAGTGAGTGCAAAGGAGATGAAGAAAAAAGCCGGCCGTGGTGGCACACGCCTTTAATCCCAGCACTTGGGAGGCTGAGGCAGGAGGATCACTGTGAGTTCAAGACCAGCCTGGTCTACAAAGTGAGTTCAAGGCCAGCCTGAACTGCATAGTGAGACCCTATCTCAAAACATAGGGCCAGTGATTTAGCTCAGTGGCTTAAGCACATCCCTGGCAGGTGCGAGGGTATGAGTTCAAACCCCGGTACCAATAAAAAAAACAAGGAGATGAAGAAAAGAGAAAGGTTTTTAATCAGAGGAAAAAACAGAAATGATCTCACTATCGGTGGAGCAGGGCTGCCGTAAGGTGTATCTGCATAAATCTCCCCTTCGTGCGATAGCGTTGTATAGGCCGCATCTTCAGAACATTAACCAGAACCTGAAGTGACAGTAGTCATGGAACACAATCACCGTGCATGTCAGCTATCCTTGTTATAAGTGCAGATGCTGTCAGCTTGGGATGGGGTCAGGGCGTGATAGACCCCCCACGACTGGAAACATCCAGTAGAAAATTCACATCTCCCACCCCGCCCAGGGAGCCTCTCACTGGGCAGCGCTGTGCCCCTGGACGGTCGGCATCTTTTCTCTTGGTCAGGGCTGAGCGGGACCTGTTCACTGCCAGCGCCCGCCATTGAGAAAAGAGTAGACCGCTAGCCCAGGAAAGGGCCCACAACCAAAACCCCAGGGCAGTTTTTACTGAGTATACGTAACTTCCACAAAAGATTCCTAAATCGAGCCATCTAAGTTGTGGCCCGTCACGCAGCCCGCGCACGCACTTACTACATGAGGCCATGGCAAACACTAGAGGGTCCTAGGTCCACGGCACACCTGAAACTCGGAGCGAGGACCAGCTAGTTTCTCTACACATTGGCCTCCGGGCTCTGTGGGCAGCAGAGCTACCCCACAGGGCCCATCCTCCTTCAAGGATGCTTGAAAACCTCTGCGTGCCTGGGTGCTTGGGTACAGTCCAAACCCCAGCCACAACAGCGTCATTCCAAGTCTGTCGTGGTCAATGGCCGAAGAGCAGCAGCAGCGGCACGGACCAGGCAGTTGATGCGGGCCTGAGAAGAGGGCAGAGTCTCGGGACCCCACAGGCGCGACAGCTTGCCTGCCCACCTACGGCGCCCGCGCTCAGATGACTTCCAGGTCTGCAGTACTGGAGCAAAGCCCAAAGGACACGATGCATTAGAAATCAAAGAAAAATGCTGAAGACCCATTTCTAGACTTCCACAGCTTTCAGCACAGTCTGGTGAGGGAGTGGCTCGAGGGAAAGGCCTGGGGACGCGTTACACTGCATCCAGAAGGAACCGCAGAGGTGGGCTGAGCATCGCTGCAGGAAGGCGTCCGCCGTGCAGGGACCGCGTGGGTGGCGCCCCGCCCCGGCCTCGCCCGCTGCGCTCTCCCATCAGCCTGCCTGCCCACCCCGTTCCTCCCTCTGCCCAGACGCTGCCTTCCCCACGCTCACCGGGCACTGCCTGCTCGCCTGCAGCACAGACCTGGCCTCCTCCGCGCCCCGCCTGGCCGGCAGAGGTGGCGCTGCCCTCCTGGTACCCCTGTGCCCTGGTGACCGGAGCCCAGACCGTCTCGCAGGACCGTGCTTCCACTTCGTAGCCCCGCTGCCATTTGGATCCGGAGCGCTCCCCAAACGCACATGGGCTCAGGCTAGGTCCCGAGTTCGGCTCCGCCTGGAAAAGGTGGGAAGCTTGGGAGGTGGCGTCTCGCAGGAGGTCCGAGGGCATCGGGACGCACCTTGAGGGGGACAGTGCCGCTTCAGGCTCTTCCTTGCCCCTCTGTCTTCCTCTGTCGTTCGAGGATCAGCTCTGCTCCCACGGGCGTGCTCCACCACGAGCAGCAGGGCCGGGAAATCCTGGGGGGAAAGCCCGCAGCCGTGAGCCGCAGGACCCTTACTGCCGTCACGGCCCCTTATCGCGGTGTGTGCTGCAGTGGGGGAGCGGGGCCACACAGCCTCCTAAACTATTGTTAGGCAACCACAGGGACGAATGGTATTTTAGGATATAGTTCGCATTTAGAACATAAGCATAGTTTTCTTATAAAGGAGAAAGAGCAGTAAGAGAGGAGGAAAGGAGAGAAGAAGCGAGGAAGAGTTGCAGAGCCCGCGTGCTGCCGGAGAGAAGCGGTCACAGTCACTCATGTCAAAGGCCACACTGCCTGGGACGCTCTGTGTCAGCGTGAGGAGTTCAAGTGATTCCGCACATCCTGGGTTAATCGGGGTTTGTAGACAGACATATCTCAGTCTGCACAGATTCGTCCCTTAAAATACAAAACACACTGTTGTCCTGGCCCCACCCTCCCACACACACACACGGGCAGGTGTCTAAAATAACACAAGCAGAGAGAATTCACTGAACCCCAACATCTCAATCCATAGGGTAGGAAAATTAGACACAGAGAAAAATGTGCCTCTAAGCCCAATAATAATTTATTAAAAGGTCAGGAGGATATACAAGCATTTTCCCCCTGGAGGCTTATGTAGACAAAGCTGGAGGAAAGAGCGAGTATAAAATATATCACATTTCAAGCCAGTAAGGGCTTGTTCAAGGCTTTTACAGAGGTGCCGGTGCACAGCTAGACGTGTAAGTCTGTCTCACGAGAAAGCAGTGCACCCCAAAATGCAGGAAAGTGGTTTGGAGGAGAATTAGCTCTGCGGGCAGGTTTCTATGTGGACAAACCCAGGTGGTTTTAGAAGAAAGTTTCTCCCGAAGCGTGTGAGTAGGTGTCTGCACACTGGGTTGTGGTCCTTTGGCTTGACTTTTCTCTCGTCCTCATTGTTTCGCTGAGACCTCGATTTGCACCCTTGGGCTGCTCAGAAGCGCGGCCCTCCTGCGAGCAGCATGGGCTCCCTGGCCTCTGCCCGTCCTGTGGGCAGTGTGACAGGTTTTCGTGCACAACACTGCATTGCTGTAGTTGTTTGACAGGGAGCAAATTGATCAGATCTTCCTCGAGAACGGGTTTTCCAAGAGAAGGAAGGGTAAATCACTGCACAAGATGGCAGCTGGGCACAGGCGGGGAGGACAAGGCTGAGTTCGTGGCCAGTGCCAGCCAGTGCTGTCGCATCGGGCCTGGGATATGGACTGGGCTGGGGACAGGCCCCAGGGACTAAGTAGAGGACCCAGGCCTGGGGGAAGCAGACAGGGCTCGGGGCTCGGGGCCCTGGGCTTGTCTTGTGCCCAGAGGGGCTCCCAGAGAACGAGTCTAGCTCTGGGCCATCAGGACGGCACAAAAACCACGGTACGAGAAGCGCCCATTTGTGGTAGAAAGAAGCACATGAAAACTTCCCTTATAGCCCTTGAACTTGGACATAAATACATCAAAGGTTTGGAGGAGATCGGGATAAGCCATGGGAACAAAACTCAGATTTGTTTATGACACCACCCCAAAGCACAGATCGGAAAGGCATTTCCATTTCCAAATTCAGGGTCATCTGACCCAGGCTGACGGTGAAGTGTACCCAAGCATTTGAAGCCAAGATGGTTTTGCTCAAGCAGTGAAGGGCGTCAGCCTGTGAAAACTACATCGGTTTAAAAAAAAATCTCATTTAACTTTGCTGCAAATCCAGCCCATTAAGTTCCCCTGTAAAGTGGGTTTATAGAGCGCATGGAACTCGCTGGCTTCTTAGGAAATTGCAAAGACAGATTGTTGATGGAGAATATTACACTCTTTTCCCTATTCTCTACCTCAAATTTATTATTTTCTCCTTTAAAAATATTTTTTGCAGACTGAAGTATAGGTCAAGCCAAAACCTCAATCATTATATTTTATTTCAGGACATATTGTAAGTAGACACTTGAAAATAAATGTAGAGGCATGTATTCTCTTTTAACAAAGATTTTTTTTAAAACCTTGCTGAGACTCTTATCAATTTCAAGATGTGCAAAAATTCATAAAACACATACAAATCTTACTTTCAAACAGCATGTTATTTACATGGTCAAAAAAAAAAAAAAGAAACATGTTCAACATGGTTTTCTTCAACATCCAGACAGCTTTTCACTTGACGTATTTTTAAACTTAAGGCAATGATCCTATTGTTAATCTGAAACAAGCTTAAAATAAGTACAAACAGTGTCTAAGTATTCTGGAGACAGGGAAATCGTGTATTTATTGTACTTTTTTCAGACTAAAGATCGAACCTATTGCTTTACGTTTAGTTATTTTACCTAAAAAAGACATCTGAAAGTTGAGGGAAAATGTATTAAGCATATTATTTGAAAATGTAACTAATAAACTATTTGAAATAAGTTTACCCCCTGCTTCCAGACTTTTCAGACAGTTTGTATATTATTTTGGCTCAGCAAGCATTTTCCATACTAATGAGTCGCATATGGCTTACAGAATATCACTGCCCAGTGTGGGCTGCAGACACGACTGTATCCACTGAGCCCGGAGGGAGCCTGGGCCCCGGGACCATGTGCCCCGCCCTGTGCACAGCCGCTCACCTGGGGCTTCCTCTCCTGGCCACACCTCGCTACAGCAGAGGCTGGAGAAGAAGTTTGGGCTTCGTTCCGCTAACTGTGTGCCTAGCTAGAGCAGCTGTGGCCGTGGGAGATGAA
Source organism: Dasyprocta punctata (assembly GCA_004363535.1). Taxonomy (NCBI): domain Eukaryota; kingdom Metazoa; phylum Chordata; class Mammalia; order Rodentia; family Dasyproctidae; genus Dasyprocta; species Dasyprocta punctata. The sequence continues at coordinate 34,008 of RJWM01021686.1, forward strand.
GGAGTGGGCACGAGGGACACACCAGAGGCGCTGTCACACCCCGACACTGCCTCGTACGCCCCCGTCCAGAGTCTCACAGTGCGCGTCTGCCGGCCTGTGACCTTCGGCAGGTGAGGGACCCACCTGCCCCTGGGGAGGCCACCCTCAGCACGTGGTGCCTGGCGACTTGGCTCTCGGTGGCCCTGGCTAACGGTGCCCTCCGTCCTTCCACGGCAAGGAGAAGTTCCCCAAGGCCCCCACACGCCCGTCCCTCCTTCTCATCCTCTGGTACTCGGCCTCCTCCGAACGCCCTTCGAACCTGTGAGCAGCCCACGCGGAAGCCGCTCCATCATTAGAGCAGACACTGCGGTCTACCCGGTGATCGGCAGAGGATCTCAGAATCAGAGGGCCAGGGAATGGACGCTTCGGGGAGCAGCCTTTAGCCAGTGAGGACTGGAAGTGGCACAGTCACCGTAGGGAGACCAGCACCCGGCCGGGTTCCATCCTGTTCCCGTTTTCCCGGCTGCCCACCCTAGCAGCTCGCTCTGGTTGGCTTCTTCAGTCTCTTCTTACCCCTGCTTCCTGGAGGCACAGATATGAGAGTAGCTGTTCTCAAACCCTGGTCTCTGCCTCACCGTGTGCTTCTAGGGAGACATGTGTGAATCAGGGTTCTCCTGAGAAGCAGAATTAATGGGGGAGAGAGAGAGACAGAGACAGAGACAGAGACAGAGAGAAAGTCTGGCAGCTACGAACTCCCAACCTGCCACCTGCAAGCAGGAGACCCGGGAGAGGCAAAGGTGCAATTCGAGTTGGAGCCCAAAAGCCTCAGAACCTGCAGGGCCGATGGCGTAGGTTCAAATTCAAAGGCAGAGACCGGTCATACCCCAGCCCGGCGGGCCTGCAAGC
>RJWM01021687.1:0-34888 GCA_004363535.1 Dasyprocta punctata
CCACTGTCTTCCATTTCAGTATCTCTTGGGTTTGTTCTTTGTGGGCTGGGGGACTGAGACTGCCTCTTGGTCTTTCGTTTTGTCATTTTCTTCTGGAATCTATGTAGCTCTGTGTCCTGTGTGGCTGGCTGGCCTTCCCCTGAGGTTCGCGCTGATTCTTGCGGCATGCAGGATTGTGGGACCCAGTAGGCTGGGTCCCTTGCGCAGCAAGGAAGGGCGGCCTCCTGGGGCATGCAGGTGGAGCCTCCTCCTTTACTGGGTGGGGGCCAAGGCCTCTCGGTCCCAGGGAGCTATGCTGGGCACCGCGCGTGACGCGGACCCGACCCTGGTTCTGACTGCAAGCTCGGCCCAACAGCTATGCCTGCGGGGCAGGCCCAGGCAGGTCCCAGGCCTACAGTGCCGGGAGCAACCCTGCTGGGCGGCACGGTCTGCACAGGAGCTGTGGGATGGCGCATGCTCAAGCCGAGCGTGCGGCTGAAGAATGGAGCTGCCGTGCGCTCTGCCCTCTGGTGGGGGGGGGCCAAGCTCTCCAGGTCACTGCAGCTATGTTGCTCAATTCCCGGTGAGCAGCTCTGGGTTCCTGGGCTGATTTGGGCTGGGCTGCGTACCTCTGTGTCCTGCGCGGCTGGCCGGCATTCCCCTGAGGTTCGCACTGATTCTTGCGGCGTGCAGGATCGCGGGACCCAGTCTCACTTTTAATTAAAGAAATGCAAAATAAAGCAGTAAGACATGATTTTTTCACCTATTATATTGACAAAGTCTGTTATATAAACATTTTCAAGTTATATGTGAATGTGTATAGATGCATAAATATTATATTTGTGCAGCAAATTTCTAAAAGGTATATAAGGAACTTAGCAATGACTACTGACTCCTACACAGTGGCTACAAGTGGGAAAGAAGATAGATTTTTACTTTTGATATTTTCTTTTTTTATTATAATTTTAATTTTAAGCATGAGCATGAAATAATTTTAAATTAAAAAAAGAAACTTGAAAGTGATAATAAAGACAGCAAGATAAATGTCAAAAAGAATGGGGTTTTAAATCCAGGAGAAGAAAAAGGAAAGTAAGTGTGTCAATATTAAATCAAGCTCACGTTATGTTTTCTAGCTGCTTCTAGAGAAACTGCCATTATAGGATGAGGGACAAGGTGACTGTGAGTTCACACAGGCTCTTCAAAGGGGCAAGAATTTTACCTAACTTCAGCAAGTTAAGTGCTTCTATTTTAATATTCAGATATTTGATCAATTTTGATTTCAGTTTAGTACATGGTGACTGATATGGACCAAGACTGAATCTTCTGCATGTGTATAGCCAATTTCCCTGACACTATTTATTAAAGAGGTTTTTTTTTCCTCCAAACTATATTTTTGGCTGCTTTGTCAAAGATCAAGTAGCTGAATGAGTCTGAGGTTGTTTCTATATCCCCTATTGCAGGGGTGGCAGTCCTGTGGCCTGTGTACCACTGTGGTATGTATTTTTAATTTTTGTATCATTGAAAGCTGTAAGAGGTTTGTCATGACAGCTCTATTCTGTTCTGTTGGTCTTCATGTCTGGTTGTATTGTCAATTCTTTGATTTTTTTTTAATCACTGGAGCTTTGTATTATAACTTGAAGGCTTAGTTTTGACATCTCCTGTTTCACTTCTATACCTCAGGATTGCTTTATTGCTTTTGCTATACTAGATGTCTTTTGGTTCCATATGAACTTTAGAAAAAAATTTTAATAGATTTTGAATGGGAATGCATTTCATCTATATAGCAGTTTTTTAAGTATAACCATTTTGTTAGTGTTGATTCTGCTCTCCTGGAAAAGGGGGTATCTTTCCATTTCTGATGTCATCTTTGGTTTCTTTTTTCAGATACTGTAGTTTTCCTTGTAGAGGTCTTTAACTTCTTTGGTTAAGTTCAATACTAAGTGTCCAATTTTTCTTGAGGCTATTGTGAGTGGTATATTTTTCCTCATTTCTTTTCTTAGTGGGTTCATTATTGGTGTAAAGAAATACTATTGATTTTTGTGCATTGATCTTGTATTCTGCTATACTTCTGAATTTGGTTATTAAGTCTATCAGTCTGTTGGTGAAATCTTTTGGCCTTCCATTTAAAGGATCATGCCATTTACAAAATAATAATAAGTTGACTTTTTATTTTTCTATGCCTATCTTTTCTTTCTTTCTCTTGTATGATTGGTTCAGCTAATGTTTCAATTACTATATTGAACAGAAATGATGATTGTTGGCATCCTCGTCTTGTTCTTGATTTTAGAGGAAAAGCTTTCAGTTTTTTCCCATTTAATATGACGTTGGCCATCATAAATGACTTTTATTTGATTGGGGTGTGATTTTTCAATATGTATTTTCCTTTTAAAAGATTTATAAGTGCATATTTACAAGACATGATTATTCTCATTGTGGGCAATTGGTACATGTATGTAACACATCTCAATTCTTTTCTCTCCTTCTCTTTCATCCCTGTTTTCTTTTTCCAGTATTAGATTCATTTCTTTATCTTGTACATTTTAATTAAGTTAATTATCATACATACAGAAAACAACCAGATTAATAGGTCAAAAATATGAAAGGGAATTTACCAAATCAAGGTACACTTATAGACACATTGTCCATGTTGGATTACAATAACTTCCTTTGTCTTTCTTTCATATTATCTGCCATTTATTTTTCACTTTATTTATACATTGAGTTTGCAATATTTAAGTGTGTGTATTAATTTACTTCAGTTAGCAGTATGGTCTCAAAGTGCATTCATTTTCCTACAAATAACTCAAGTGCATCCTTATTTACTGTATTGTGTATACATATCACAATTCCTTTATCTATTCCTCTGTTGATGGACATAATAGGCTGCTTCCAAAATTTAGCTGTTATGAATTGTGCTGCTATAAACATGGATATGCATGTATCATTTTAGCATAATGTCTTTAACTCTTTCAGGAAGATACCTGGAAAAGGAATAACCTGGTAGAATGGGAATTCTGTTTTTAGTTTTCTGAGTAATCACCATACTGATTTCCATAGTTGGTTGTACCAGTTTCTACTCCCACCAACAATGAACAAGCGTTCCTTAACACATGCACAGACACACACAGACACACACCTGCACACAGCCACACCAGCATTTGTTTTTTGTTGATTTCTGAATGATAGCCAGTTTTTCTGCAGTGAGATGAAATCTTAGTGTTCTAATTTCCATCGTACAGCAATATTGAACACTTTTTTATGTGTCTATTTCAGGGTTGTTGTGCTTTTTTTTTTCCATGACTGGATGTTGTATTTTATCAAGACTTTTACTGCATCTATTGGGATGATCATGTGGTTTTTCTTTCTTGATTCTGTTTATGTGATGTATTCCATTTATCAGCTTACATAGGTTGTACCATTCTTGCATCCCTGGAATGAAGTCTACTTGGTCATGATGCATGATTTATTAAATGATTTGTTGCATTCTGTTTGCCAGTGTCACGTTGATGATTTTTGTATCTATGTTTCTTAAGGAGATTGGTCTGTAGGTTTCTTTTTATGTTAACATCTTGTCCAGTTTTGATATCAAGATAATGCCAGTTCCCAAGAATGAGTTTGGAAGCAGTCCTTCCTTTTCAAATTCATTGAAGAGTTTCAGGGGTATTAGTGGTATAACTTCCCTGAAGATTTTGTAGAGTTCACCAGTGAATATATCCTAGGCTTTCTTATTTGATAGATTTTTTATTACTGTCTCAATTCATTACCTGTTATTGGGTTGCTCAGAGCTTTTATATCTTCTTGGCTCAGTTTTGGTGGTTTTTGTGTAGTAAACCATTAATTCAACATTTTCCCATTTGTTGGAGCACAATTTTTCACAGTAATCACAATCTTCTGGATTTTTGCAATGCCCATTGTGATTTTGTCTTTTTTGTTTCTAATTGCTATGATCTGAGCCTTCAATTTTCTTCTTTTAATAAGTTTGGGTGTATCCTATTTCATCTACTCTTTCAAAAAATCACTTCTTTGATTCATTGATTATTTGTGTTTCTTAAATTTTCATCAGTACATGATGGTTAGTTTTCTTATGTGAAGTTGGCACACTTAAATAACATATCTTAATTTCTTTTTTCATCCCCTTTCCTTGTCCTCCTTCCATCTTTTCATTCTCTTTCCATTTGCAAAAGATCTATCTCCCTGTTTTCTATGGTTTTTTATTTTTCTCTTTATTTGTAATTCAATCTTCTTATATAAAAACAATCATATAATACTTAAGTATGTGTGGCTTATTTATTTAATTAAGCATCTTGGTCTCAAAGTGCACCCATTTTCCTACAAAGGACTTATGTTTATCCTTATTTATGGCAGAATATTCCTCTATTGTGCACAAATACCCCATTTATTTATCCATTCATCTGTTGATGAAAATGTGGGCTACTTTTGAGATTTAGCTACTATGAATTGTACTACTGTAATAATGGGTATGTATGTACCACTCTAATATGATGTATTTAACACTGTGGGGAAGATATCTGCTAGGAGAATAACTCAATCAAAAAGGAATTTCTACTTTTAGCATTTTGAGGAGTCTCCATACTGGCTTCCACTGTGGACATACTACTTTATATTAACTATTCTTTCTGGAGTAAGAACAAATCTCAGTGTTGTTTTCATTTGCATTTCTTTAATGGCTAACGATGTTGAGCACTCTTTCATGTATTCATTAGTCATTTGTTTCAGTTGCTAATTTTTTGATGGGGTCCTTTATTTGAGAGGGTATGTAAAAGTAATGGAGATTTATCATGCAAATGTAATAAATACAATGAAAGTAGTCATTATGTATTATAAATGTGTACTATTAAAAATTTAAAAAGAAACAAATGAAATAAAAGAAATAAACGTGACTTCATCAAACTAAAAAGTTTGATGAAGGAAGAAAACAATTAGCAAAATAACACAACTCACTTATAAATCAGAAAATTATTTGCAAATTCTGCACATCATAAAGAGTTAACTTTCAAGATTTAGTATGAATGGAAATAATAAATCTCAATACAAGAAAAGTAAGTAGCTCAATTCAAAAATAAATAAATATTTCCTAAAGAAGAAAGAGAAGTGGCCTTTTTGTGGCATATAAATTTAGCAAAAAACCAACTGAGCACAAGAAAGGAGAGCAGCACCTCCCAAAGCCTCTCCAACACTGCAGCCCAGGTGAGTTGCTACTTCCACTGTTGAGGTGAACTGCTCGGGAAGGCCCACAGATGAAAGGAAATGACAGCTAAACAGAACGGTCCCAACAAGGGTGCACAGGATAGACAGGAGGGAATAGTGGCATGATAAGCTCCAAGCAACAATGACAATATGAGCCAACAGGTGGCTGAGGCCTCTGTGGGACCAGCAACCAACTAGGGAAGAACTCCAGGACTCAGTAAGCCACCATTTTGTCTCAATTTATTTTATATTTTTTTACATTTTTTGATAGCTTTTTCTCTTTCTTTCTCTTCTTTTTATTTTCTTATTTTTCTTCTTTTTCCTTTTATTTTCTCTTCTAAATGACTGAGGAGAACTCAAGCCACAGAAATCTAGTCCCATCCTGTAAACCCAGAGAACAAGTTCAGAAAATCATTTAAATCCTTCTTCATTCTTTCTTTTCTACTCCCTTCTCTAGTTTCCCAAACCTGGTGCTATCATCCTTTGTCCTCTAACCTTACTTCTGCTTCCTTTCCAGTTAAATTTGTTTCATACACTATCATCCCTAAAGTTCCCACACTACAAAACCACTCTACCAAGGGGGAAAGCTTTGCATACAAACACGTAATTTATTATCTCTTCTATTATATACCTACAGACTCTGCTCCTATGGACTGAAGTAAAAAATAGCTACAACAATATGTCAGTTTCTAAATTGTGATTGATGTTATTGTTATTATTAATTTTACTACTCTAGCTATGATGTCATATCTATTGAAATCACTTGTTCTCACTTCTGCAAAAGTACTGGGTAGCTCTGGGGTAATAACCTCACCACAGCCTTACAGCAAAGGAATGGAGACTTAGCCAAACAGATAGCACCATCTCACTACTAATTAATTGGGAAGATATGACCATGTAACAGACACAAACCAAGAATCTCATACAAACAGAAGACATCCCTGAAGAACAAATTTTTCCTAGAGAGGACCTAGTACTAGTAAAATAGCTACCCACTACAAAAACTGACAAGGACTGTCACATAAAATAAAATAACTTTTAAGTAAAAAATGACAAAATGAAGAAACAGAATGCAATCTCAGACCTCCAACCCAGCCAGAACAAATCCGAATACATAGACACAAATTAAATTGGAAGAAACACAACTGAAATCTCTGAAATGATAGCAACCAAAGTAAGGAAACAAATCCATGAGACCATGAGAAAATCATACCAGAAATAATCTCTCAGGTTAAAAAAAAAATCTCAACTTGTATAACGGAAATGCTCAGCAAATCTAGAATAGAGAGATACATTAAAAACAGATGATAGGAAGATAATTGAAATTATGCATGACCACTATAGTAAAGAAATAGAATGCATGAAATGGATTCAAACAGGTATCCAGGAAATTAAAAATTCCATTGAAAGCTGACAAAATGTCTTGAATGAAACTGAAGACAGACTTTCACACTTTGAAGATAGGATCATGGCTAGCAATCATGACATGCAAGGTCTCTTGAAAATAACAAAGAACAGGAAATAAAAATTCAACATCTTCAAGATAACAAAGAAAAATGTTATAAGAATAATCAGTGTATATAAAAAAGAATAATCAGTGTAACAGAAAAAGCAAGAGTCAACACAAATGTGATAAAAACAAAACTATTTGAAGAAATAATGCAAAAAATTTCCCAAGCATGGAAAAAAGAATCAAACACACAGAGAAGTGAGGCACAGAGAAGAGAGTCACATACAGTTCCAATTAGTCATGATGAAAATAAATCTACACCCAAACATATAACACTCAAGATCCCCAAAATTCAACAAGAACAGAATATTAAAAGTTGTTAGGGAAAAGAAACAGATCACCTATAAGGAAAGCCCATCAGAATCACTGCATACCTATCAATACAAACCCTCAATTCAAGAAGAATTTGGAGTGAAATATTCCAAGTCCTGGAAGAAAACAACTTGCAACCCAGATTGATGTACCCTGAAAAATTATCTTTCAAAATTAATGGGCAAATAAGATACTTACATGACAAAAAACAACTAAAGAAACATATGACCACTAAACCAACACTACAAAGGGTATTGAAAGATATTCTAGACAGAGATAAAAATGACCACAATTCCAAGGACAACAACAGAAAAGAAATACAAAGAAAAACAAACAATTATATATAGAGAGAAAGTAGAGAAATAACAGCAGTAAAATAGCATGACAAAAACAAGCCAATACATATCAGTTATAACCAACAATGTAAATGGCATCAATTCACCTATCAAAAGAAACAGACTGGCAGAGCGGATCAAGAAACAAGATCCAAAAGTATGCTGAATACAAGAAACACACTTAACTCAAAAAGGAATTCATAGACTAAAAGTCAAAGGATGAAAAATAATACTTCATGCAACAGGAACCCAGAGAAAAGCAGGAGTAGCTATCCTATTTGCAGACAAAGCAAACTTGGAAGCAAGAATGATCAAAAGAGATAACATACTTGTTAGGGGAAGGCTTCAAGAGGAAGAGATAACATTCATAAATATATATGCACCAAATACAGAAATACCCAAGTATATCAGACAAATATTAATAGAAATGAAAAATCAAATAAGCAATAACACAATTGTAATTGGAGATGTCAATACCCCATTGTCACAATGAGATAGATCATCCAGACATGAACTCAGCATAGAAACAACAGAACTGAGCCAAACCCATGAACAAATGGATTTAGTAGATAGTTACAGAGTGTTTCAACCAAAAGAATCAGAATACACATTCTTCTCAGCTGGACATGGGACAGTCTCTAACATAGACATATACTAGCCCATAGGAAATGCTTAAGTAAATGCAAAGGAATTGTAATTGTCTCATACTTATTATCTGACCATAAGAAAATAAAATTGGAAATTAATGACAAAACAAACTATAAGAACTCCATAAAAACTTGTAAACTAAATAACACCCTCCCAAACAACCAATGGGTCAAAGATGAAATTAAAGGGGAAATTAAAAAAATATCTGCAATGAAATGAAAATCCAAATACAACTTACTGGAATCTGTGGGATGCAATGAAAGCAGTTCTAAGCAGGAAATTTATAATGGTGAATTTTCAAATCAGAAAAAACAGAATGAGCATGAATAAACAATACAAGCCTCTAGAAAAACAAGAGCAAGCCAAACTCAAAGCCCATACAAGGGAGGAAAATATAAATATCAGAGCAGAAATTAATTAAATCAAAAGTAAGAAAACAATACACAGAATTAATGGAACAAAAAGTTGATGCTTTGAAAGAAAAAATAAAACTGATAAGCCCCTGCCAACCTTATCAAAAACAGGAAAGAAAAAACTCAAATTCATGCAATAAGGAACGAAAAGGGTGAAATCACTACAGACCCTGGAAAAATTCAGAAGAACTTCAATCCCTACTTCGATAATCTTTACTCACAGAGGTTGGAAAACACAGAAGAAATGGACAGATTTCTGGAAAACTATGTGCTACCAAAGCATAATCAAGAAGATATAAAAATTCTGAGTAACCCAATATCAGGTACTAAAACTGAAAACAAAATCAAAATTTTACCAACAAAGAAAATTCCATGTCCCAGTAGATACGCCACTGAATTCTACAAGAAATTTAGAGAAGATTTGATGTCAATTTTCCTCAAAAATTTTAATGAAATTGAAAGGGAAGTGTATTGGGTATGCTATGTCCCCCCAAGTCCTCATACTTTTGATGGGGCTGAGACTAGTGCTTGTGTTCAGTTTGTTGTCTAGCGCTGGGATTGGAAATGTGAGTGCTGCACATGCCCAGGGGTGGAGCTGAGATACAGTGTAAGGGAAGGTGGGTCTTCCTCTTGAGCTTCCGTGCTTCTGCCCTCTCTCTCTCACCAGTGCACTTGCGGCTTGCAACTGTCATGAATGGCAGCCCCACCACGCCATGCTGACTTGGAGCCAACTAAGTGTGGACTGAAACTCCCGAGAAACTGTGAGAAATAAACCTTTCCTTCCCTAATTTTGGGCATCAGGTATTTTGTCTCAACAAGGAGCAAAAAGTAACTAAGACAGGAAGCAATTCTCCCTAACTCATTCCAGGAGACAAGTATTACTCTTATACCAAAACTAAAGAAAGACCCAACCAAGCATAGAAATACAGGCTAATCTCCCTAATGAACACAGTTGCAAAAATTCTCAATAAAATACTAGCAAACAGAGTGCATAAAATCATCAAGAATATTATACAACATGACCAAGTGGGATTCATCCCAGGAATGCAGGGATGGTTTGACATATGCAAATCAATAAATGTAATACAGCATATCAACAGAACCAAAAACAAAAATCACATGATCATCTCAGTAGATGCAGAAAAAGCTTCAGATAAAGTCCAACATTCATTCATGATAAAAAACCTTACAGAATATCAGAATAGATGATCTTTACTCCAATCTGATAAAAGACATCTATGACAAACCAACAGCCAACAACATACAAAATGGACAAAAACTGTAATCTTTGTCCACTATCACCACTATATTCAGTTTAGTTCTGGAAACATTAACCATACAAATTAGATGAGAGAGAGAAATAAAAGTAATAAAGATAGAAAAGGAAAAAGTTAAAATATCATTATTCCTAGGTGATGTAATACTCTATGTTGAAGATCCCAAAAATTTCTTCAAAAGATGTCTAGAATTAATAACCAAATTCAGTAGCATAGCTGGATACAAAGTCAACACTCAAAAATAAATAGCATTTCTGAACACAAAAAACAAACTCACTGAGAGAGAATTAGGAAAAACACATCCTTCACAATAAGATCCAAAAAAATGAAATGCTTAAGAGTCAATCTAACAAAGGAAATAAAAGATCTTTACATTGAAAATTATAGCACTCTGAAAAACAGATCAAAGAGGATATCAGAAAATGCAAAGATATTTCTTGCTTATGGATAGAAAAACCAACACTGTGAAAATGGCCTTACTTCTAAAACTATTAAACAGATTTATTTCCATCTAGATAAAAATACCATTAGCATACCTCACAGGTCTAGAGAAAACATTCCTAAAATTCATTTGGAAACATAAAAGGTCTAGAATAGCTAAGGCAGTCCTGGGCAATAAAAGCAAGGCAGGAGGGATCATGATCCTTGGCCTGAAATTATATTACAAAACTACTGTGATAAAATCAGAATGAGAGTGACAAAAAAAACAGACCTGAGGACCAGTAGAGCAGATTAGAAGATACAGACAGAACTATAAACACACTTAACCACCTTATCTTTCACAAAGGGCCCAAACATGTTCACTGGAATAAAGATAGCTTCTTTAACAAACAGTGCTGGAAAAAGTGGCTTTTCACATGCCAAAGATTAAAACTACATCCATGTCTATCACCATTCAGTAAACTAAAGTGAATATGTAAAGATCTAAACATACAAACAGAAACACTAAATCTACTGGAAGAGAATGTAGATAGAAATCTTGAAGACATAGGGGTAGGCAGAGTATTCATGAACAAAAACCAAAAGGCACAGAAAATACTTCAAAGAATCAACAACTGTGATCGCATCTTATTAAAAAGTTTTTGCTCATCAATAGAAATCACCAACAGAGTGAAAAGAAAACCCACAATTTGGGAAAAGATTAACCAATTGCCCCTCAGAAAAAGGACTTCTATCTAAAACATATAAAGAATTAAAAAAAATCAGACACCCCCAAATTCAAAGACCCAATCCAAAAATTGGCATCTAAGATGATTTCACACTTCTCAGAGGAAGAAATACAAATGGAAAATAAATATATGAAAAAATTTTCAACATGATTTGTCATCTGAGAAGTGCAAATTAAAACAACAGTGAGATACCATCTCATGCCAGGAAAAGGCAAATATCAAGAAATCAACCAATAGCAAATGCTGGAGGAGTAGTGTGGAAAAGGAACTCTTCTCCACTGTTGGTTAGAATGCAGACTGGTACAACCATTGTGGAAATAAGTGTTGAGATTTCTCAGAAAACTAAGATTAAAGATTCCATTTAACCCTGCTATACCCCTTCTGGGATATTTTTTCCCTGAAGAATAAAAAATATCATACCACAAAGATATATTTGCACCCATGTTTACATCAGTGCAATTTGTAGTAGCTAAATCTTGGAAAAAGCCCAAATTCCTATCAACCAAGGAATGGATAAAAAAGATGTACTTTTATATAATGGAGTACTAATCAGTTATAAAGAAGGGCAAACTCAAGGCTTTTATAGGTAAATGCATGCAGCAAGAGACCATACTCATAAGTGGAATAAATCAAATGCACATGTGAAAGCATTGTCTTTTCTCCCTAATAAGAAACTAAAAGAGTAATCAAGATACAATATCTTCAACAGATATTGAGAAAGGGAAAGAAGCTGCTCACAAGAAAAGAATAAGTGAAATGAGAGAAAGAAGAAATGAAGGAAAGGAAAATAATATATATATATATATATATATGTACAAGATAGCTAACATAATTATACAACTAATTTATTTCATTGAAGGGACTGGTTGGTGCTTATCTTAGTTGATTAATTTTGTTTGTCTCTCGCTTGCAATCTGAGCAACTACTCTGAAGACAATAATACTCAATATATTAACCATAGTTAATTTCTTATTATTCTGCTTTGATACCCTGTATTTTTTATTTTTGTTTATTTTTCCCTCTTTAAAATAAAAAAGAAGATAGAGAAGAGACTAAAAGGTATAAGAAAGGAAAACAACACCCCTAATCATCAAGTAATTGCAATCAAAACACTATGATAACAACTTATACTATTTACGTGGCTGTTATCAAAAAGTCAAGAGAGAACAAATGTTGGTTAGGGTGTTAAGTAAAGAAAACCTTTGTCCAGTATGCACAGTATTGGCAGAAATATATATATATATATATATATATATATATATATATATATATTCATTACAAATATATATATATATTCATCACAAATATATATTTATATTCATTACAAAATGGTATGACGATTTTAAGAAAGTTAAAAATAGACCTACTATATGATCTTGTAATCCTACTATTGTGTATATAAGCAAATGAAGTCTATATGTTCAAGGGACATCTACATTCTTATTTTTACTGAAACACTATAATAGCTGAGAAGCACAAACATTTTAACTGACTTTGCTGCTTTTCTCTTGTTATGACAAAATACCCAATACCCAAAGCCAAAGTAGGGAAGATTTATTGTAGCTCACAGTTGGTAGATATTTCATTTCATACTTGGCTGGCTTCTAGGCAGGGTGGCATGACAAAGGCACATCTCGGAGGAGAAAGAGTTCATGACAGGCAGAAGACAGCAAGACAGCAAAGTAGCAAAATCAGCAGCAGCCTGCCTCTCCCTTTTATCTCTTCCAGGCTACCCACTCTTTAGGTGGTGCCACTCACATCCTGTGTGGGCTGTCCCATTATCTACACCCAGATCTATGCCTAACTAATCAGTGGACTAATTTAGAAATCATACATCTTTAATCCCAGCATTACATACTTAATCCCAGCATCACAAACCCTAGTTCCAGCCATCACTAAAAAGTTCCACCTATGACCACATGATGCTTTCGGCAGACATCTAGAGATAAGCTACAGCAGTGTCCATTCATGAATGAATGAAGAAAACATGGTTTAAATATATTATTTAGTATTTTTTTTCACATTTCGTCTTTATAGAGGAAATTTTGCACTTTTCACAACACAGACCAACTTGGAAAACCTTATGGTAAATAAAATGCCCAAATACAGGAAGAGGAATGTTGTATGATCCAATTTAGACATGGTATTTTTTTATAAAATGAAATATGCAGAGAGAATAAAACACTAGTTACTAGGACCAGAGGGTGCTAATGGAAAGGAGAGGATATAGGTGAGAGTTATGTAAGATGAACAAATCTATAGATTTATAGTAAATAAAATTGTAATATACTCAGTATTCCTGCTACATAAGTAAATTTTAGTTGCTCTTGCCAAAAGAATAAAAATGGGTAACTGTGACATTACAGAAATATTAGTTTGTTTCACTGTAGTGAGTATGTATCCTGTAACATCATATGCTAAACCTTAAATGTATGCAATAAAAAGTTATTTTAAAAAATAATTTATATTCATGTTGATTATAGTTTGGTCTTGGGTAAATACCTTAATGTTGTGACCCTCTGTTTTGTCTTAAAAACTTGTCAATCTGTTTGATCTACTTCTTGAGGATTATTTCAAGAATTAAGAACACAAGTGAAAAGCACACAGCACACAGTTGTCATTCCACTAAATGTTCCTTCTTTAAATGACATACTAAATGAGATTTGAAAAAAAGGGAGTCAAGATAAATTAGGTGCTCCTATGTTTTGGGTCTTTACATAGACATAAGTTCCACAAGGGCAGGGATGTTCATTTTGTTCACTGATACGTAGATGAAGACCTCAAACAAGGTTTGTGTAAAATAAACAATATTCGATACAAATAACCTTATCCCTTCTATGAGTCTCACTCCATTCCATAATCCCAAAAGGTCCAGGAAAAATTTAGTAATGGAGTAAAGGTTAGAAAAAGCTGTTGCGGGGGACTTCGCTCAGCAGCACAAGCGCCTGCCTAGCAAGTGTGAGGTCGTGAGTTCAATCCCTGATACAAAAAAGAAAAGAAAAGAAAGAAAGCTGTTGTACATATAATCCATAACAAAAATAGTTCATGCATGTATGTTTTCTTTATATCGGAGAACAATAGTATTGATTGAAATCTTGTACTAACAGTATAATAAGGCGAATGATTGATATTAAGTGTGGAAAACAGACAAATGCTATAGAAGTTAACTAGGTAAGTCTCATGCCAAAAGTGAGATTAGGACTTTTTCTTAAAATAAGGGCAGAATTTCAAAGAAAGATAGTAGGATTTGCAGATAAGCAGAGTTTGGAAAGGGATTTTTAAGGTTAATTCAACCTCCCACACAGTGCAGAAATTTTCTCTACCACACCCTTGACAGTTTGGTATCTCACTTCTATTTAAACACTTTCAGAGACACAAAGATCATTACCTGACTAGGTAGCCCATCCTTTTTAAGAAGCTCTAACTGTAATGAAGCTCTAATGCTAACCCAAGGTCAGTGTTTTTATACCGTCTGGTTATTAGCCTTAGATCTGTTCTCTGGAACTTGAGGTGATATCTACCTACTTTCCCCACATAGTGAGCCTCCAGATTTCAGAAGCCAGTGCTCCAGTCTTCCAAAATCTGGCTGCAGTAAGAAAGAAATTCTTTCCTTACATTCATGTACAATATGCCCATGCCCAGTAGTCTCAGAAACATCCCTGTCCCAGTGCACAGCAACTCAACCAAAGGATAAAGCATTTCTGAAAAATAAAATAAAGATATATAGGAGTCTGGTGAAATATTCACTGCTAAAAGCAGCAACTTGCTGGTTGGCCTCCAATTCACAAAAACAAGCAGCCAACACAAATGTGTTCAGGGGATGAACTGGGGAAATGGATTCATTTTCTTATCAGCAACTGTTCTTCCTGAAATTGAATAATTTCTGACACTATTTCATATTATGTACTAGTTATTCCCTGATGCTGAGGCAAGTGGAGACCCCTTAACTTAAAAATTTTAAGAGAGCAAAATTCCCTCCCTCCAATCACTTCATTTCCATTGCCTTTGGAGAGGGTTTATTTATCCTTCAAATCCAGGAAAAAGCTGAAATTCCTGCAGAAAGAATGAGACTTAAATATGTGTTTTCCTGAGATGACAAAGGGAAAAATTGCACTTGCAGAATTTCATGGCAAATCTAAAAACTGTTGAAGATGTGAAGAATTTTATAAGAAATATTAACATTGTCAAAAGTAGCATATTTTTGTGAAATCCTCTAAAATTCATTCACATGTATCTCACAAGGAAATTAGTCATAACCTCATGGAACAGATTTTAATTTCATAGTCTATCTATGCAGCTTTCATTTATAGTTTAGCAGCTTTAATGTAGAGTTCATATTGCATGCCTTTACCAAACAGACTCATATTTTCTAGATAAATTTTAGGTATTATCTTTCTACATAAATCACCTGCAGCCTACTTTTCCAATTGTAACTTTCATTCTACCCCTTCGCATATTGGTCTACTGACCATTTTCACAAAATATTCAGTGCTTTTCTACCTCTATGATTTTTACCTCAGTGATATTTTTTGCCAGAGAAGTCTTATTCCCTTGTTCCACTCTCTGTATACAAAAATCCTGCTTCTTTCAAGGTCTGCTTTAAACTATTCTTCCTCCACAGCCTCCCATATTCTCCCTCCCCACTCCCTTCTCTAAATTCTCAAAGTAATCTCTGTTAGACTAGTACCAAAACCTATTTTAGTGTTGGTGGGAGAAGTGAAAAATGGTGCTACTAAATCTAAATAGGGAGGAAAATCTGAACATCAAAATCAAACAAACAAAATCTTGCAGCAAACTTAAAAGGCTGCAACTAAAATTTATTAACAGAATATATTTATTCAACAAATATGTGTGGAATACTCACTTTGTGCCACATACACTAAGAAATACAGTAGTTACAGTACAAAAAAGGGAGGGGGAGATGACACCCAAGCAAGTCAGAGAATGATCAAATAATCACAGAGATATAGACCACATACAGACATTTTGCTTGAGCAACTAGATACATATAGATGGTGGTGCTATTTGTTGAGATAAAGAAAACTCGGAGAGGTACTGGTTGGGGGAGAACACTGGGAACTCAAGAGAAAAATCTGCAAAACGTCCAATTAAAAATTTCAAGAAGGCGGGTCCAAAACCGCCACTTGCTCCACACTCTTTAATTGCCTGTTCTCCTCCTTTGTCATATAATTCCCTTTTCTTGGCATCAGAGAAAACTTCATAGGCTTGAGAAATCTGTTTAAAATTTTCTCCTTCATTTGGATTCTTGTCAGGGTGGTACTTCTAAGTCAGTTTCCTATAAGCCTTTCTCAGTTCTTTTTGGGTGGCATTGGGTTTGACCCCTAAAACATTGTAGTAAGTGGTTTCTCTCACCATTTTCTACAGATGGTGAGTGGACTGGACTAGAATTTTTTGGACTAAGAGGAAGGATGCAGAGAGAAAGGAGAAGTAAAAATGTGGTACATCAGTTCTCGGTTACCTTCAAAGATTTATATAATTGTGCCACAAGGAAACTGATTCTGAAGAAGAATGTAATTTGTGACAAATGTGAAGGCCGAGGTGATAAGAAAGGAGCTATGGAGTGCTGTCCTAACTGCCGAGGTAGTGGAATGCAAAAAGGAATTCATCAGATAAGACCTGGAATGGTTCAGCAAATTCAGTCTGTGTGCATGGAGTGCCAGGGCCATGGGGAATGCATCAGCCCTAAAGATAGATGTAAAAGCTGCAACGTAAGGAAAATAGTTACAGAGAAGAAGATTCTGGAAGTTGATGTTGACAAAGGCATGAAAGATGGCCACCTGATAACATTCCATGGTGAAGGAGACCACGAACCCGACTGGAGCCAGGGGGTATTATCATTGTGTTGGATCAGAAGGACCATGCTGTCTTTACTCGATGAAGAGAAGACGTTTTCATGCGTATGGATATACTACTGGTTGAAGCATAGTGTGGTTTCCAAAAGTCAAAGTCTACTGTTGACAACTGAACCATAGCCATCAACTCCAAGGTCAAAGTGTCAATCATGGAGACATTAAGTGTGTGCTAAATGAAGGAATGCCAATTTATCATAGACCATATGAATAGGGACGTCTAATCATTGAATTTAAGGTAAACTTTCCTGAAAATGGCTTTTTTCCTCCTGATAAACTCTCTTTACTGGAAAAACTCTTAACTAAAAAGAAGGAAGTAGAAGAGACTGATGATATGGATCAGGTAGAACTGGTGGACTTTGATCCAAATCAGGAAAGACGGCGCCATTATAATGGAGAAGCTTATGAGGATGATGAACATCATCCCAGAGGTGGTGTTCAGTGTCAGAACTCTTAATGGGGCCAGTGAATAATACTCACTGCTGGCATTTAGTGCAGTAGTGAATGCAGGAAGGACTATAATCATCATATGCTCACTGCTTACTATTGTTTTGTTTCAATATTCAATTATAGTAGTGTTTTAAAAGTTAAATGAATAAATACAAACACAAAAACCCAAAAAAATTTTCAAGCAGGCTATTGTATACACAAGTCAAGGACTCAAAACAGAAACCAGGTCTAGAAATGAGAGTGAAAGTGAAAATCAACAGCCAAGAAGTCAAGACAGTTGAAAGCAAGGGAAATGATATAATCCTGCAACTAATTTTGTAAATGTTGAGAATTTCAGGAGTTACTCCTTTCTATATTGGTGACAGGCTTTGCCAGGTCAGGACAGGAATCTTAAAAGAGCCAAGTCACACCTATGGTATTTATCAGCTTCAGTTTTTCTTACAGACAATTGTATATGGACTTGTCTTGTACCTCTTATTAGACAAATTGAGTGTGGTAAGGAGGTCAAATAAACAGTATTCCTCTGAGTCAATTGCATAAAGGACGAAGTCATACTAGTAGGAATATATAATCTTTGTTAAAGTCCAGAGTCATGGAGGTAGCTTAGGTGGTCTTCCTAATTATGAACTCTAGAATGTAAAAGACTTAACCACCCAGTCATAAGTGACTCTGACACCCAGCAGGCCACCCCTCATGTAGAGACCTGTACCTATAACATGTAAGGTATTCAGGAGCAAAACCAGAATGTGTATTTCTTAAAAAGCAGCTAGCTCTCAAATGGAAGTGATAGAGCAGAAATGAGCATCACCTGCCAGTGCCTTCTCTCAAATTTACCAGTCAGGGAAGTGATTCCTCATTAAGAGATGGAGGCAGGAGTGTTAAGCTGGTGGGATGTCACTCCATAGGAAAAAAAAATCTGGAGTGAGGAATAAGTGAACCTACTTAACAAATCTGAGGTTACTGGGAAAAGAATTCAAGGCTGGAGATTTGCACCTCCGTTTAACCCTCAATGAACCTTGCATAGTGCTATGCTAAGCACATGCCAAATAAGTATTTTTTGAATAAAAAATGGTACCAGGAGCACTGCATGTATGTGTTATGAAGCTCCTCAATTTTAAACTTTTTTTCTTTAGGAAAGTCTTTTCTTACTAACCTTGCTTTACTATGATCATCTCTTCATTCTGGGTTCCCACAGCCCCCTCCTTAATCGAGTTACTGCATTTTAACTTGTACTCATTTGTGTGCTATTTTGCAAATGTTATTTGAAGCCATTTGCTCTCCCTAAAAATACTTTTGTCCACTATATAACAAGCTTCTCATGCCCAGGTGTTTTGTCCTTTCCCCTTAGCTATGTGGCTAGAAGAGTGGTGGGCACAAAATGTGAGCTGGGAAAGCTTTATTCTTTTGGTTTTGTTAATTGTTGAGGTTGACAGACTTCCCTGAGGAACATGAAACAGTGATCACTTAAGTCAAACAATTTTTCCAAGGCTCTAAATTCTATACCAGATACATTTCACAGTGTCCTTCCATACTAGGCTCTCAGAACAAGATTCCTTGCCTGCTGCCTTTTTCTATCACAAAGGAGTCATAAAGAATGACAGGCTCCAAACAGACTGAGCTTCTTCCCGCCCCTTTGTACTGAAGGAACACTCCACAGTGACAGGTTTTTGAAGAAGATGAGAGAAAGAAGCTCCAAAGTGAAAGTTGATGACTTGAAAATTTCTCTGAATGCAGTTGGCCTTACTGTAATTCTCTGTGAGTTGGGTTATAGAGCCATCACAGTTCTTACAAATTAATAATTCACTTGCTAAAATATTAAAATAACAGATAGGAAAAATTCTAGATATAAGCTTTCTCTGTAATCTAATTCATAGAACAGGGAGCTAACACAGTAGATATTAAATTAAATGCCAATTTTAAAACTATGAGACTTTTAGTTCCTACTATAATCTTGATCTTACCTGCTACAGAGTGATTTGTCATAAACAGGGGTAAACTAAAAGTAATCTCCACAAAAAGGCAGAAGTTCAGCACAAGCTTGACCTAAAAATATTTACTGGGTTCCAAGTTCATGTCTTAGCTTGACTATATGTCATACTGCCTGAACATGGTATGGGTGCATATTAAATGAGATAATAGGGGTAGTAGTCAAGGGGAGATTTTATAATTGTGAATAATCATCCTGATTTGGAAATATAAAAAAAGTCAGAGGTGTAAAGTCCTTCAGCAAACATCAGGTACAAAATCTTTACTCTAAAAACAAAGGAAACAAAGAAATGGAGTGTTTTAGTTCTCAAACACACCTCTGATTACTAGTGTGTGTCTCTTGTATTTCTGTAGAATGAGAACTTTTAAAGGATTATGCTATTTAACATAATAGTTCTCAGCTTTATAGCATAAATTGCAGTAATGCTATCTTTTTAAAAATGTTACTTCCATGTAACTCTACAGCCACTCTCTACACTATTAGTTGTCATGGTGCTGAACATTAAACAATAAGTTTCATCTTGCCATCCTGCATGTGGCCCTGCTAGAGGATAGTGATGATCTATTTTCCAAATTCACAGAACTCATTATAAACTTCAGTATTCCACCTCTACTGCATAAGTTACTTAGAGTATTAAACTTCATGTTAAAATTTAAGTCAATACTACTGTACCCCAAACATGATATGTGTTTTCTTTACACTATATCTTGAGTCATGCAACTTCCTTTCCTCCAATCCTAGCCATTCCCATCTTGGTCTGACTGTCATCCACAGCACAAATCAGAACAGTATCACCTCTTCTATAAATCTATCTGTTATGCTGAGCTTGCAAACAAAATGTGATCTTTCTTCTCTGCAGCTGCAAAATTCTAAATTTATACCTCCATGAATAACAAGTCTCATTCTCCTTTTTATCATAGCCACTTGTTGCAGCAAACGCTGTTGGTCACTATTATGGCTTATGTTTAAATGTCTTCTCAAAGCTTCATGCAGTCATGGGGGGATTTTCTGGGGTGTCTGGATCTAGTGTATGTAATGCTCAGATTAAGGGTGCATGATTACTAAATTAGTCCACTGTTGGTTTGGCATAGATCTGGGTATGGATAATTGGGAAGGCCTGCCCAGGGTGTGAGTGCTATCTCCTCTAAGGACATATAACCTGGATAGAATATAAGGGACAGAAAGAGAGCTGCTGTTATTGCTTGCTGTTTCACTACTTCAATGCTTGATGCCTTGCTGAACTTCTGCCTGACATGAACTGTTATTCCTCTGTCATACCACCCTGCTTTGGTGTGCTGTGATAAACCCTTCCTCTTTTAACTTTGGGTGTCAGGTACTTTGTCTCAACAATGAGAAAAGTAAGACATTCACCTATTTAACAATTTCCTCCATTTACTTGTTGAAAGAAACCTTGGTTGAAGGAGCAATATGTCTAGACAAAGGGAATTAGTTATACTTTACCTAAGTCAAATATGATTGTTCCATTTCCTTTGCCCTATAATCTCTGCCTCACATTCACTCACAGCTATGGTTGATCATATGAAAAATGTTTGGCCAATGAGACTCATGAATTGTGAAGGATCTGACATCTTACACTACTTGGAAGCTAACGAGTTAGATCCTCATCATGTTATAGAAGCTGGCATAACTCCAGGAACAAAAACAGCAGTGACCAATTTTTCAGGATTTTTAAGCCTGTTTACCAGTCCCCAGTTCTCATAGCTTGATACAAAGAGGGCCACATGACACTTGCACGTCCAGTGGATTATGACACAGGAGAGGAACTCCGAGGATGCTGTGTGTTTAATGATGGATATCCTTTTTTTTTTTTTACTGAACAAGAAGCATTCCTGTCCTAAAAGAAGACATTATCTCTATTTTTGAAGGCTATTTATTATAAAGACATCCTTGAAAAACAATAGTCCAGCATAAAAACATCATTGTCTCTGTTCATGAGACCTGCTGAAATATAAGTGATCACTAAAGAAATTGTCTCCTAACAGACATAAGGAGAAATCTGCTATAAGAGCTTTTGCTGTGGCTGTGGTGGCAGTAGTAACACTGAGGATTGAACCCAGAGCTTCACACATGCTAGGCAAGCACTCCAGTACTGAACTATTACCCTTGCCTTGCTGTAGAGGGCTTTTTTAGATTTTTCACCATAATAAGAATAAAATATTGGAAAATTAAAGCTGCTCCCCTTCTTTCTGCTTAGAATATCTGCATGTGAGAACATGATATTTTATTCTTCTTCAACCATCTTGAAAATATGAGGTAAGGGCAAAAAGTGCCAGAGACAGCTACCCAGTACCCAGGGATCATAGAGTTTTTGAAAATCTCCTGGAATCACCTACTTAGGGGCCTACTAGTAAGTAATAATAGATTCACCTGATGACTTAAACCACTAAGGAGACAATCCTGGCAACTTCAAGAAAAAATGTCAAATTGAAACATTTTTTATTAGTCTTAGTGTTCATACACTTACTGAAAGAAAGTAGTTGTCAAATGCAATAATTAAGATAGATATTATTTTGAGCTCTTAGTCCACTGCCGACAAACTGTACATTTTAGATTGTTACCTAACTTC
This sequence comes from Dasyprocta punctata, assembly GCA_004363535.1. NCBI lineage: Eukaryota > Metazoa > Chordata > Mammalia > Rodentia > Dasyproctidae > Dasyprocta > Dasyprocta punctata. The sequence continues at coordinate 21,746 of RJWM01021687.1, forward strand.
TCTAAACCTCACTTTCCATGTCTGTAAGTTGGGTGCAGTAACAGAACAATCTATCTCAAGGTGTATTTGAGAGGATTAAATTAAATAATGAATGCAGTTTCTTTGCCAAATTTTCAGCACTTGGTAAGCACCAAATAAAAGAAAAATAACTATTTTTCTTTCCTTACATATTGGTCCTAGTATAGAGCCACATATGAAGCTGAAAAATATGTAAAATATGATGTCCAGGGTCACATTGCCTGATAATTAGATATAATTATTTCTCACTTTCCAGGAATAAAAAGGAATGGGAAGAAAATAGCTAAATTAAACCTTCAAATAATCTGCCAAATTAAGTTTTTCAATATTTTTAATTTCCAATCACATTCTCCACTGTATATTTTTTAATAAAAACTTTCTAAATTGTGAGTATAGTGCATATTCAGTGTAGAAAACTTAAAAATATTAAAGTTCAGAAAAAATAGTCATAGAACCATCACCCAAACTCAACAAATTTTAGTGTTCAGTGTTATTTTATTGCACCCTTTTTGCTTTGTACATATTTTAATCTGATTGCGTTTCCTCTATATAAAGGCTTATGGTATTTTTCTTCAATAACAATACAGCACAAATATTTTTCCAGCTTATTAAAAGTCCTTGTAAATGCATTTTAATGACTGCCTAATAATATATAATATGCATATGCCATAATATGCTTAAATATATTCTCGTACTATCATGTATGTTGGTTTTCTCTGATACTTGCCTAAATGAACAAAATCACCATAAGCATATTTTTACCTAAAACGTTCCCTAGTGGGTATAACTCTGTGAGAATGTATCAATTCCCAGAAGTTGAATTACCACATCAACAGTTATCAACACTTCCAAGTTGTTTTTTTGAAAATGTTGCAATTTATAGTCCAGCCACAAACATATGAGTGTGACTATTTCATTATTCTTTCTTCAACTCTAAGTATTTTCACTTTCCCTCCTTTACTGTTTTGGTAATGGGAAAAATTTTCAATATTCTAATTCCATGTCTTTAATTATCAATAAAGCTAAAGATTTTATGCATACATTCCCACAAAACATGTTGATCAGAGACATTAACATGTCACAGAGTTTAATGATTTACACATTCCTTATTTCTATTTTGGAAGCAATTCTCAGAAAAAGGGGGAGGCTAAAACAATACCTAGGAAAAGCTTCAGAAGTATAAGTTGGCTCCTAAATAACTTGATATAATTGTCCAAATAGTTGGCTGGAAGTTCTTCTAACAGTGTTCCTTGCCTCCAGGTCTGTTTCCCATAAACATTCCAGTTACTGACTAAGCTACATCTGAGGTGCTAAAGAAGTAAGGTACTTTCCCCCACCTGTGGATTTGATAAACATAACATGCAAGTGGTTGATTAAAGAACACATAAGCAATGTCTACTATGGAAACCTCAGCTTAGAAAATCTTGTTTAATAGACACTTAAATCAGTCATCATATTTACTTTTAACTTTCTCTACCATTAAGAGGCTTCTTGATTTACAAAGAGTACAGGACATTCTGTATGTCTTGTGCATCAAGATTTGACATATTTCTCATACTTGCTTCTCACTTCACCTTCCTCATACCCACACAACTGTCAGTGGCATGTCCTGAAATGTGATTTACATTGACTCACCACTCAATGTGAAAATATTGTGGGGGAAGGGAAAATATGCAATTTCTCTCACGTGAGTGTCTGAGTCTTGAGAGCCAAGAAAGGGTACTAGATGATCTCTCTATCGGCTCTCACCTATACAGAGTAAGAAATACCTTGCAAATTTGTAACAAGTTTTAGATGTGTGCTAGCCACATTTATCCCAGTGGCTGTCAGGACCAGCCATATACTTTCTAGAATGAAAGAGATGACTTTGCCTCAAATGTCTCTTACATTTGGGGGTGTCTGAATTCTGATAATCAGTTTGAGGAGAAAAAAGCTTGCTATATAGAAATTCACTTTTGCTTGAGCTGGATTGCTCTCGTTTGCCTTCTAAAGTTTAATTGTATCCAAGAACCAGTTAGCATTATTTTCAGAAGCAAGGCCACTGTTTTGTTAGTCAAGCAACACAATACATCAACATGACAGGAAAAGCCACCAAAGGTGTTTCAAGATTCTGGCCCATTTACACTTACCCAGTTAGACATAAAATCGGCCCAAGGTTACATGTCTTTTAAAATATAATGGGCATTCTGTTAAGAATCTGGAGCTTGTAGGAGTCTTCAACCCACGACCATTTTCAGAAATAAGTCCTGATAATAGAGACTTGTTCTGAGCCCAAATGTACCACTGTCATACTATCTTATTCTGATTACCATGTCCCAGCCTACAGCTCTCAGCATTCCCCTTATCCACTGATGACATGCCAGACAAGGCAAAGCCAGGAAATTATAGACTCACCCTCCAGGGAACATGTTGTAGCTTGATTCAAACAGATGTTGAGTTCCAACCAGAAATTCCTTTTTCATCCACAGTTGATAACCTTAACTGCTTTTTGTCTTTGTTTTTTCTTTGTCTTTGTTTTTAAAAGTACCACTTACTTGTCTTGCGAGAGTAGAATAATTGCCTTAGGTGTCAGTGTCATGTCACAGAAGTAATTCTCTTTTTGTTTAATATATATGCTTAACACCAGTTCTAATGATCTGGCATTTTTTTTAACAAACAACAAATGTTGAATTAAATTGAATTTAATTGAACCCTGTATAATATAAAATGGAATTCAATAGAATTCAATTGATTTGAATTTATTAAATTATGTACAATAAATCCAAACCAATTGAGATATATATGTCAGTCTTCTAAATGTCCTTTCAAACTTCCTCAAACAACCTGAGAACAATCAATAGAACATAGGATATATGAAAAAGAAAGACAAAACCAGATTTTTATCTTTATAGTGATAACCACATAATTAAAAGAGAAGACTTAATGTGTAGTTGGCACAGAAAACCAAGAATCTAAGGCAAAGTTTACTTTAAGAAGCATTATGAACAGGACAATGCTTGTCTTCAAAACCACTGACTTCTCCATCGTAAGTTCTGCTCTGGTCCTCTAATTTTCACGGGTTCTCTAACTTTCTGGTACCTTCACAGGTTCTCTTCTACACTTTCCCCCACAAAAATCCAGTTTCAATAAAGGATGAAATACACAGAGGCATAAGTAAATTATTAAAAATTCTTGAAAGCATTAGACCTCTCAGGGATGCCTGCATATTATATGGAGACTTTAGAACTTCTACTAAAAGGAATGAGGTTATATATATCTGCAGTTAGAAGTTGGGGAGAAACATTGAGGCTCGAGCTTGCCTTGGTATAATCCCCAAATTGTATCATACCAATGGGATGTAATTCTTCCTCAGAATTTCACTCAATCTTATTACAAAGTTGGAGATTTTCATTTTTGTTTTGTCTTGCTGATTTTTTTAATTAAGCCAATGGCCTAACCCCTATTGTCTTTCACTTCTTTATGACAGAAGGAAAAAAAGCAGCAAAAATCAGGTAACTTCTTGGAGACTCTTCTAGTTAATAGACAAAAACTCAGTCAAGCCGTGCATGGTGGCACACACCTGTAATGTAGCACTTGAGAGGCTGAGGCAGGAGGATCACCATGAGTTTGAGGTCAGCCTGGGGTACTATAGCAAACCAAAAATATCCTCCAACAAATGTGTCTTCCAATTTTCTCATTCTCTTCCCTAAGGAAAAATCTAAACTGTACACTTGACAATTCCCCACAGTAAACTGCTTGCTCTGACCAACCCCGAAAAGCTTTGACTCCATTCAGATTAGATAGAATGAATACTTGCCATAACCAGTATGGAAGTAGAAAAGTTTCAGACAACTGTACTCTTGAATAGAATGAGCAAAAAATGCAAAAAAAAAGTGGGAATTTTTCATAAAAACAAGTGTAAGAGAAAAGTCAGTCTTTGCGCTGTTAAGGGTCAGTAAGTAGATAAAGGAACAAACACAATCTCATATTCACAGAAGCATAAGCACATTGGTCTAGAGAATCAAGAAGTAGACCCCACAAACATGTTTAAATGATTTTTGACAAAAATGCAAAAACAAGTCAAAGGAGGAAGGATGGTCTTTCAATAAATAATGTAACAATTGTGGTAATAATTAAATGAAGTTGTATATACTATATATTTGCCTAGAACTATACACACACTAACACCGATTAATGAGGGCATCCAAATGACCTCTGTGGATGTTGTGCCAATGTCAATTTCATGGTTTTATTGTTATGTTACAGTTGTAGAAGATGAAAACATTGGGGAATAAGGAGTAAGTGATGAACTGGATCTCCCTATACCTTTTTGGCAACTTCCTGTGTTTCTATAATTGTTTCAAAATAAAAAAAATGAAGTAAAATTCTAATCACAATGTGACGTGCCGCTGCCTTTCACTGTGGCCTCCTGCCTGCTATTCTCTAGGAACAAGAAAGTTGGCTATAACAGGCATTACACAGGCAATTCCATTTTTAGAGAAGTGACTTTGGATTCTCCCTAGCACTGGGTCCTAGCAGCAGCAGCAGTCTTTAGCCTTGAACTTCTAATTTGCCTCTGCTAATCCATTGGCTAAGGACCAGATGTTATCAAATAAATGGGCTTAGACTGATTCTGTTGGAGTCTTTTAAGAAGGGAGCTGGCAGAGAAAGTCAAATATAGTAGCTCTCCCAAGATACTGCAAGGGGTAAAAGACTACAAAGGAAATAGGTCTTGATGGCAGACATCAGGGTATCTCAGTGAAGAAAACATTGACCATTGCCCTTTGCAAAGACCAATCAAAATAAGAAAGGGGGCAGAAGCAGACTATCTTACTAAATTTCTCCTAAACTGTGATATTTTATGCCTGGCTGTTCTACTTGCTGGTTTCTGGTGCTGTAATGTGAAGAAGGAACCAACATTTGCTTCACTGAAGATTCTGTTTCTAAGTTGTGCCCTAAAATGTTGACAGATTGGCCAGCATTTTTAAATGCTTCTTTTTTATTTTGACTGTTTATAAAGCAGAAGTACTCCTAGCAGTACCTTCAGTGTCCATTTCATCAAAGAACTCTTTAAACATATTGTATATTTATTGTATCTTTGGGAGTAATAATTTTCTTCTCAGCTTTCAAATTCTTACATATTTGTAACTGCACCACTGAGGGAGGAGATTATTTGTTATTAGTTCCTTGTCTGATATGAAACATTTAATTTGAACTGTAACCATTGCACAAGAAAATAAACAAGGTATCTCATACTTAAAGTGTCTACTTCCTTAACTTCGAGACAGTGGGAATAGTTTTGACCATATGGTGGGTGTTTATCACCGGATTCCTCAAGAGCATCTCTGCTGTCTGTCTCCCTTTTCCCCTTAGACCTGGTCACTGACTCTCTTTCAAAGAAGCCAAATCATCTTGGTTTCAGACAGAGCTTCTCAATTCTGGAAGCTCACCAGAATTCCCAGGGGATTATTGATTCCAATAGCAATGATCAGGTCACATCATTTTGTCGATGAAAGGCTCTAGAATTGGGAGAGTTTAATAAAAATGATTACTTTCTTACACTCTGAAGCCAGACTGTTTAGATATGAAGCCCAGGTTTGCCTTTTAAATACATGAATTGGGGTACAAGTTATTTAATATCTCTGGGTCTCGTTTGTCTTAAATGCAAAGTAAGGATAGTAATACCTAAATCAGAAGGCTATGGTGAGGACTCAATGTGAGAATTCATATAAAATAATTAAAGCAAAGTTTGGGCCTAGTATATACCTGATAATATCGGCTATTGTTTTTTTTTTTTTCCTCATAAGCACCACCATTCTTAACATCTAAAAAGAAAGTTAGATCAGTGACATATTGCTGATCAAGGGGTTCTGAAACAGCACGACAGCTTTCCTCTACTAGCAGATTTTGCAAAGAAAGAGAGAGGAGAGAGAGAGAGAAGAAGAGGAGGAGGAGGAGGAGGAGGAAGAGAAGGAGCCAGGAATTATCCTCCAACCATTTTTACCACACCATTTTTCCTCAACCATTGCTGATTAAATCACATTTTGCTCATGTCCATGCACATGGGCATGCGTGCACACACACACACACACACACACACACATTCTACACACACGGGGGAAAGCCAGGACCAGTTTCGAAGCAGGATCAATAATATGTAGGTTGGATTTATTTGTTTGCTTGCAATCAGAAATGTCAAAAATGCTAGTAAAAATAATACATATATATGAAATATCAAATTTCTGATGCATTCCGTTTGAAAGTTTTTCATTTTAAATACATGCAGGTGCATAATACCAAAATACTTCAATGTTCCAAATTTTATGTCTAACTACTTTTGACCATCAATATATTACTAAAACGTATGTAAAACTGGGGGATATCTATCATCCAAATGATTAAAACACACATTGCATTTTTAATTTCTTCTAGTCCTTAGGTCTATTAGATGAGTTAACTTCAAGGTAGTGCTACTACCTTTAAACAAACATATGCACTAATTACATGGCTCTTTAGGGTGAGATCTTGTTGCTGTTAAGCAACTCCTTTAGTATGCCTTGGAATTTCAGATGGGATCATGTTGATGAATATCCAAAAGTATGAAATGTAAAGTGACTAGAGAAACAGAAACGCATTGGACAGAACTCTGATCTCTCTCATTTTAGTATAAAATTTTGTTCTTTCCATGCCACTTAGCACATTTTTTTCTACAGAATAGATGGACAATCAAGAGTTTTGTTATTGTTGAATGATACAATGTGCTGGGTGTCTCCAGGAGAACTTACACATATTTAAGGTTCAGTGCACGATATTACTGTCAATGCCTTTCTTTTCATTGCTATTGCTTAAAAATAAAATAAACCTAAAACCTCTTATCTCTGGAGAAAAAAAAATAGAGATTGATGAAAATTCTTTTATTTACGGGAATTTTTGGATCTCTTTTGGTTATTCCTGAGTTTTTCCCACCACTTGTATTTATCTTTTACTGATGTTCAACTACAAATCACAGTTCAATGTTTATTATGCCTTATTCATAACCCTGAAAGGAACATCATTTGATAAGTATGCATGAATCACTAGCCACTCATATCTTAATCTATCATTCTACATATTTCTTGGATACATTAGCCCATCAAACATAGGTACTTAGCCAAATATATTAAATATACTGCCTTTTCCTGTTAGAGATAAGAATGACACTTCAGCACAAAATGTAAGAGCCCTAAAATTACATTTTTACTAGCATTTTCAAAACATCAATATATTGTGTTAAATTTAACCCTCACAATACACCCACCAGCCTTTGAGGCTCTTAGTAAGACTGGATTATTGTTTAAATGTTTGGCATTTTTCACTTCTGGCCACAATAGCAAGTTAATATCATCAAAAGTTACTAACAATCTTAGGTTGTCTTGTCATATTACAATAAGATTTTACTTTTAGATCTTTGAACAATTAAACACAGTATGAATTTCATTATCTTATGACAACTATTGACCAAAAATAGATGGGAAGAAGAAAGAAAAGATGTTGCAGTCAGGAAGAAAATGACCTTATATGGAAGGAAAATTTGCAAATGCTTTTCCTCTACAGATTGTTGAGTGAATGATGCTTCCATAGTTAGGAAGAAGTGAATTAATTGGCCTGATATGTTCTTTCTTGATCAGAGAGCCATCACTTTATCATTCAATTTTTACTAATATATCTACTGACAAATGAACTCTAATCTTTCAATGTACATGGGGCAGGGAAACATACAACTATCTAAGACCTGTTAATCTCAACATCAGTTTAATTTTGAAATTGACACCTAGGCTTTTTTACTCAGACAATGTGTACCCACTTGGCATTTACAGGTTTAAAGCTGCTAGACAAGAAGCTATCCAGGAAACAATCTGGTGAAGTGACAAACTTCAGTCTCCAGTGCTCTGTGAATTTCTAGCCCATGCCACTTCCATCTGCTAAAAATATAGCAGCCCCAGTTATAGCCCTATACTCCACATTGAGAACAGATGTTCTCTCTGGAAATAGGTTTCTCTTTTAAAGATGAACCATCAGACTCCATTATAATCTTCTCCCCTGTCATTTGCTTTGTTACAATTTTTGTGCCAACAGATTGTGACACCAAACATGTTAAGTGAAGCTCTGTAAAATTGCTAACATATACAATAAATATTAATGCTCAACTGTTATACAGTAACTACTGGTGAATGTAAAGTTGATTAACATTTGATAGTAAGTGACAAGTCATTGCTTAGTTTCATTTTAGCAAATGTGGTTAACAGTGAACCTGTATTATTAGGATATATATATATATATGGAATATAATTTTATGCATAATATTCTTATATAGCAATTTCTAAAGAAAAAATTATAAAGAATTGATGACTAAGATACATTTTTAAAACTGTAATCAATTGGATTGATAAGACTGGCAATAGATTGGGTCCATTCTTTTATACCCACAGGCATGCACACACACACATACACACACATGTAAAGACACAATCACACATATAGGATTGAAAAAAATAAGTAGTTCTCTTAATATTTTTTCAATACAGACTTTCTACTCCTATAATACCCTTTAGAAAACCTGGTCTTAGTCATGCATGGTGGTGCACACCTGTAATTTCAGCACTCTGGGAAACTGAACTAGGAGGATCAAAAGTTCAAGTTCAACCTGGGTAACTTAACTACTCTGTAAGGCCTTGTCTCAAAACAAAAAATAAAGAAGACCTGGGGATGTAGCACAGTGCAGATGCCTTGGATTCAATCCCTAGTTCCAATACTTGGGGGAAAAAAGGCTTTTAGTGTTATGAAACTAATGTACAGAAAGTTCAAGTACTTATGAATGACCACTCATTTGGAAAGAATTAGTAGACTAGATTTGAACTTTGAACTCTGTAAGTCTAAAGATGACAAGATTAGCCATTACATCATGCTTCTTTTTTTACCCTGAGACAGAGCACAGTTTTTCGAAATGTCCTACAAAATATTGCAAAGGCACCTTGCACCACCAGCACAAAACAACCAGACCTAGATATTTCTGACCAGTAATATTTCTGAAATTTAGAAGCTAATTTATGCAAATTTTAATGGCCTCACAACAAAGCACAGAGCTCACTGTGGCACAGACACAGCTCCAGATTCAGAAACAATAGGTGTGGTTTGGAACTAAGTGATAACAAGGGTTGTCCATGGGATATTATGACTTTGTTACTCTGTAAGTGATGTGGCTTGTATCTACATGTACCCCCAAAGCCTCATGTGGGCATAGACAGGGCTTTTCAAAGATGGCTAGATCTAGAGTGTGTGATACTGGGATTAAGAGGGTGATGCTAGGGTCAAGGATGTGTGATGACTAAATGATTGGCTTGGTGTAGTTCTGGGAGTGAATAATGAGAAGGTCCTCCCTAGACAGAATATAAAGGACAGAAAGAGTGCTCTGGGATTGCTTGTTGCTTGCTGTTAGCTCCTGCCTTCTGTCTTCTGCCTGACGTAAACTGTATCTCCTCTGTGATGCCCCTCTGCCATGCCACCGTGCCTTGGAGCCAGCCAGCTATGAACTGAAACCTCAAACTGTGAGCCAAATAAACCTTTTCTTCCTTAACTTTGGATATCAAGTATTTTTTCTCAGTAATGAAAAATGTAACTAAGATAGCAAGATTTACTATGTTTTCATGTATCTAGTTAACATATTTTGAATATTTAATTGAAAAGCACAACATGTATTGGTTAAAGACATAGAATATGGTGCCCAACAGTTATTCCATCTTAAAGTGCGGATCATAATACAACTTGTCCATTAGGGTTGTTAAGAGGATGAAATGAAACAAAGCTTGTCAAACTTGGACTAGACAATGACTAGAACTCAATAAGTATGCAATTAGTGTCAGCTACTGTTAATTTTTGTCTTTTTAAAATGCTTAATTTCTTACCTAACTCTCTAAATATTCTAAGGGTCCATTGCATGCAAAGACTTATTCTCTTTAAAAGGCAGTAGTAGAATGCAGTGGTTAAACGCAGTCACTAGAACATTCTACCTAGGCTGAGGCATGGGTCTCTTACTTACCATCAGTGAGATCCAGTCTCTCTTTGTGTTGGTTTCCTCATCTACATAATTGGTCTAATGATAGAACCTAGCTCATAACTGTATTAGAAGCAGTAGAGTGTAAGCTTCATGAGGACATGGTTTGTCTATTTTGTTCAACGCTGCAATTCCAGTACCCAGAGCATACCTGTTGCACAAATGCTCCATACACATATGCCAAATGTTTACACATAAAACATTTAGAAGAGATCCTAGTAAAATTTTAACTACTTTGAAAAAGTTATATATTGTTATCATTTCTACCACTAGAGTCTAGTGCTCAGCAAAGGTTATGGCCTCAAGAAATGAATAAATGAAAGCTTTTCCTCCCTCATGAAAAATTGTGAAGTTAGTGAAGTTGATTCTTTCATGCCCATGATTTCCCTCATCAACATAAGATACTACATTAATATCCTTAGTAATCAAAAGAATTCCTTTTTATCAATTGAAATAGAATGACAGACATGTATAGAATCTTAGATTCATAATTCAAGCCTCTCATTTTGCTCTTGTATTATATATTCATTCAATAATTTCTATTCACCAGCTTCTATAGGTTTGACATTAAGATTAGCATTGGAACACATGACGGTAAGCAAAATGGTTATAAACACTGACCTCATAGAGATATGGATCCTACAATAATTATTTCTCTTTTGTACAGTTCATTTTCTTCACCTTTAAAACTAGAGTCAAATGATCCCTAAAGTTCCTTCAAGCTTGGAGATAAAATAAAACTTGATAAAAATCATGGGTTTTAAAATCAGCCTGCTTATATTTCAATACTATTTCTGATAGCTGCCAGCTGTTGAAGCCTGACTAAGTAAAAGTTTCCAAGCTTCAGTTTCCTCACCTGCAAAATGGGAGTGATGAAATAGCATCTCGCTATCATGTGAGATGGATTAAGTTGGAATATGTGTGTAGATATATACAGATGTGTTGCAGTTTATATCTAGATATTCCCCCCCAAAGCCTCGTGCACTCAGAGGTTTGACTTTGAAGATGTGACTGGATCATGGAGGTTTGAAACTCATCAGTGGATTAATCCAATTATGAGTTTATAGCTAAATGTGATGTTGGGTGTTAAGATCTTGTAGGATGAGGTGAGTCACTGGAGGCGTGGCCAGGGGCTATCTCTCCCTTCCTCCCATGCTTGATAACTGTTTGCTTCCTGATGCATGCCATTAGCTACTTCCCTTCTGCCATGCTCTTCTACCTTGCTGCCATGCCTTGGACCAAGCCAATGATAGACTGAAAACTCTACAACCATGAGCCAAAATAAACCACTCTTCTTAGAGTTGTGGTTGTTGAGTATTGTCTCAGTGACTGGAAAGTAATTGAGACAGATTTTGGTACTAGAGAAGTGAAGTCATCACTGTGACACTACATGGCTATGTGGTTCGGAAGTTTTTAGAACTGGTTTGCAGGAGGAGTTTGGAAAGGTTTAGAGATACCAGCTGGAGAAGCAGCCCTAGAAGGCTTAGAGTTGAGCTTGTTGTGAGATTCTAGTTGGAGCTCAGAAAATGCTGACAGTGATGTATCCAGAAAAGGCCAGGTTCAAGAGGTTTCAGTTGGTAAAAAGGATTACATGGCAAGTAGACTCCAAACCACACTTGTTACGCCCTAGCACAAAATTTGCCTGTGTTTCTTCATGTGTACAGACATAATGGGAAACTAAGATTAAGGGTAGAAGACTAATTAATTTCAAGGCAGTCATGCATTCAAACTGCAACTTGGGTACTACTGGGGAATTTTAGCCAGTGCTACACTGAGAAGTAAGAGCCAATGTCCCAGCTGAATAACTTTAAAAGGTTTGAGTTTGACCAGAAAGGAAGCTCTGATAATGTTGGGGCTTACAAGAGGGAACAGAGGAGAGTTTGAGTGCTGAAATGATTAGCAATTAAAAAGAAGTCAACTACAGGACAATAGAAAAGGCCTGGGAGTATCACAGGCAGCAGGATTCCGTTCCCGAAAGGCTCAAAATTGGGAAGGTGAAACATTACCTTGAGATGAGACCCTGAGACACCATTTTCCAGAATGTAAGCAATTTAGGGTATGGGAATTGATTTCCCAGGATTCAGTTCACCAGTCTCAACCATCTAGGCACACAGAAGTTTCAGTAACCACCAGCAAAACGCTAAATGCCCAGTTACTGCTCCAGCTCATAATGGACCTTGGAATTATCCACATCATGCTGGTTTAGGTGCATGTAGAATGCAAGATTTGTGGAATCAGGGAGGCTTCAACCCAGATTTCAGAAGAAGATCTGGGAGGCCAAGCAATATGTCCATGAGAAGACAGTGTGTGAAACTGTGAGTATAAAATCGTGAATGTGAAGCCAAATGTGTATTGGAGACTTTAGAAGATTGAAGAAGCCAGGAACGTGGATCATCTGAGGAAAACCACAAGGAATGAATAAAGCTGGCCATGAGGACTATAACCACTAGCAGTACCATAGGAGTGGGGTCTTTCAAGGGTTTTGGAATGCAGCTTACCCTGGGTGCTGTACATAAAACTATGAGATTTAATGTTTGCCTGCTGGATTTAGGTTTTGCTCTGGTACCATTCCTTTTTATTCCCCTATTTCTCACTTTAGGAATGGAAATGTTTACCTTGTACCTTTGTATGTCAGCAGTGTTTAATTTTCTTTTAATTTTTTGCAGGGGCTCATAGTTAAGAGTTTGCCATAAATCTCAGAGGAGACTTTGGACCTGGACTTCTTTTCAGTAATGCTGAAACTGTTGGGACATTGGGAGCTTTTAGAGATGGGCTAAATGCATTTTGCATAAAGGGATGTACATGCATCTTTTGGAGCCTAGGGGAAGAAGATTGTGATCTATATCTAAATGTAACCACAAAACCTCAGGTGCTCATAGGTGGGGCTTTAGGGAAGTGATTGGATCATGGAGGTGTAACACTCATCAGTGGGTTTTATAGCTAAATGTGATGCTGGGCAGTAAAGCCTTGTGGGAAGAAATAGGTCACCAAAGCACGGCCTAGAAGGGTCTGCCTCCATCCCTCCTTTGATTCTTGTTCTCTCTCTCTCTCTCTCT
>RJWM01021688.1:0-35015 GCA_004363535.1 Dasyprocta punctata
CTGGCCCACAGGCAAAACCTTACAAAACCTGACTGATGAGCCCTGTGTGGCGTGGGCCCTTTCACCTTTCCTCTCACATTCTTCCATATCTTTCCTCCGAGATGTCACCTCCCTTTAGATTTTCATCATTTGAGCTGGGCATGGTGGTGCATGCCTTTAATCCCAGCACTCGGGAGGCTGAGGTGGGTGGAGCATTGTGAGTTCGAGGCTGGCTTGGGCTACAACGTGAGCACAAGGCCAGTCTGAGCTACACAGTGCGACCCTGCGTCAAAAAACTAGGGCCGGGAGTTTGGCTCAATGGCTTACACACTGGTCTGACAGGTGCAAAGTTGTGAGTTCGATCCCCGGTGCTGAAAAAAAAAAAAAAGATTTTCATCATTTGCCTGTGTGTGTGTGTGTGTGTGTGTGTGTGTGAGATGGTTCTGGGATTGAACCAGGGCCTTCTCACTCAGCTACATCCCCACGCCCTTTTTTATTTTTTATTTTGAGACAGTATCTCAGAGTTACTAATACTAAGATGCCTAGGCTAGTCTTGAAATTTGCAATCCTCCTGCTTTATTTAGCCTTCCCAGAGTGCTGGATTTATAGGTGTGCACCACCACACATGGTTATTTGCAAATTTTTTGAAGAAGTGACCCATGCTGTACTTCAAAACCAATAACAACTAAATTCTCTTACCAGTTAGAATTGTGAAACTCCAGGCAGTTTGCTTATACAAAGTTTAAATTTTAGAATAGTTTTAAATTCACAGAAATATAGAAAGTTCACTTGTGCCTCCGTGTCCAGTTTTCTCTATTATTAATATCTCGTATTATTATCCAGGGACTACTTTTAAACCAGTTTCTCCCTTGTTTTGGGGATGTGGACATATTTCTTCACAGATATAATACTTCAAAGACTTTACTGGCAAGCTGGGTGTGGTGGTATAATAGGAGCTACTACTTTGAAAACAACAATACACAATGTACTAACCACTGTTATGTTCCTACAATCTTATTTTGAAGTTTTGTACTATTTTTCTTATTTTTTTCTTTAAAATAAAAAAAGAGTCTTACGAAAATGTGCTCAGATCTGGCAAAATTCATAATACAAACACTTTTTCACCTATTGTGGGACAGCATCTGGATGGTAGTTAGCAAATATACAGTAAACTTATTTCGAGGTTAAAAAAACAGTATAAAGCAAAATTAAATGATTTTTTTCATTTATAAAGTAACCTGCAAATAAAACAAGCATCTTAACAAAATAATAGAAATCTTTAAAAGTCACTGGCATGGTGCCTGGTCCATGTAGGTGCTCAACAAATACTTATTGAAAAAATGAATGAGGCAGGCATGGTGATATATACCTAGGAGGCTGAGGCAGGAGGATCGCTGTGAGCTAGCCTGGGCTACGTAAGTGAGTTCAAGGTCAGCCTGAACTGCACAGTGAGACCCTGTCTCAAAAAACAAACCAACAAGCCAACAAAGTGAATGATTGAATGAATGAATCCAGGTGCCCTGACTCTATGTATCCTGTTGAGAACCTCAAGTCTTGACGCTTTCAAAACAGATCAAGTCACTCCTTGTATGTATAACTTGTCCTACCCTATCCAGGTTGTAATTCTTACAGCTAACTGACGTGAGACGTAATTTACTCTTCATACCATGAAGTCCCACTGTTTCCTCCATTTACTTAACCTCCTCCCAAGAGGTGCCAACGAGTGCCTGGCATTTGTCTGTCCTGGCCATCAGAGTGAATGCTAAGTATGCGTTTGGCAACTTTTGACTCTTCGATGTTTTCTTTAAGACTCTGTGTTTTGCCTCAAGGTATAATGGAGCAAAACTAGAAGTTGTAGGATCTTGTGGAAACTGTTTCGCATTTTGGGGGAGTACCAATGTATGTTTTTTAAAAAATATTTTTATTAGTACATATTTGCAGTTCGTAATGATTACATTCATTGTGGGGAGATGAGACATGTACATAACACATCTTAAATTCTTTTTCTGTCCCTTTTGGATCTACCTCCCTGTTTCTTCTTGTCTCTTACTTTGCTCTTTAATTTATATTTTTGGTTCTCTTATAAGAGAAACCATGCAGTATTTAAACTTGTGTGTCTGAGTTATTTCACTTAACATATGGTCTCAAGCTGCATCCATTTTCCTACAGACGACTCAGATGTACCCTTTTGTATAGCAGAGTGGTGGTACTACATTGTGTAAATACTACATTTTCTTTACTCATTCATCAGTTGATGGACATGCAGGCCACTTCCAAGATTTGCATATTATGAATTGTGCTCCTATAAGCATGGGTTTGCTTGTATCTCTGTAATATGATGTTTTTTAATTCCTTTGGGAGGATACCTACCATGCAGATATTAATTATTGTATAGAATCAGTCGTCTTTGGTAGTGTCCAAATAGTCTTCTTTGAAATCTTTTATCCGAGTAAATAGAAAAAAGTAGATTTTTTTTTAATTAAGAAAAATAAAAATGCTTCATTTGGAAGGTAGACTGTTCAAAAATTACTCTTTTTATGCTTTCAGAACTCAGCTGTGGAAATGGTTTTGTCAAAACAACTTTCTCTCAGTGTTCAAGAAAGCATGAAAAGCATTGACGATGAGCAGAAAGTCAATGAGCTGCAAAATCAACCTTTAGAGTTAGACGCTGTGTTAAGAAATGAACAATTAAAAGCGATAGAGGTATGGAAACATGAAAAGCGCTAGCGGCGTGATTGCATCGTTTATCCAGTGCAGTACAATATCTTGTAATTACCAAAAACTTGCTTGCACAGAGTGAAAAGTCTTACTTAACCTTTGCCTGATGATCAATTTGGTAACTCTATAATTATGTACTAATCAGTAAGTTGTATAAATCATTCCATTTAAACAGTGGGAGAGTTTAATGGGCATCAGTCTTCCTTCGCTTTCACAAAGTTCTTGTAAACTTCTTCAGAAAGAAAACGAGAAGAAATTGTGAAGATTCTGACTTATCATCATTTTTTCTTTTTCATAGTCAAGTGTATTCTTCTGCTTCAGATGAATTCTTTTTATTTTCCCTAGTGATCAGTGCTATGGGGTCCCCCTTTGTTTTTACAGCTGTGTTTATGGGCTATGTTAGGGTATTTATGCACTTCTTACTATGTAAAGGAGTCTGAAAATCCAGTGCATGATCCTGTTTTTAAAAATGAAACTACAAATGATCCCTACAATTTTAGCTAAGATTATGTAAGAGTAAACATGTGTCTAAAAAGGAAAGAGAGGTGATGTATGTAAAAAATGAGATGAAGTTTTCCTTAGACATCAGAGTGCCTAGAATAGGGTGCAGTGGTGTTCCTGCCACCTCAGAGACTTGAGGTAAGAGAATCGCTTGAGTCCAGAAATGGGAAACTAGCCTGGACAACAGAGCGATACCTTGTCTCAAAAAAAGAGAAAAAGGAAAGGTAAAGAAATTATAGAATTTTTAAGACAGTGGGGTGATCTAATTGATATTAAATATTGGACCAGTGGCAAGTTGTGGTGTAGAGTTTAATATGATGCAAGTGAAACAAAAGTGTGGCAGATGTCATGACCTTAGTTTTTTCTATGTGCAAATAAAATATTTTGGGATAGGTTTGGTTCTTTGAAGGACGGGAGGAAAGATAATGAATGAATGCGAGTGTTTGTTTACTGATGTGTGCTATTTGTTGGTAGGAATTGTATGCCCAGTTGGAAGCAAGGAAAGAAGCCATGGAACCGCTGGCGCAGTCCAAATGTCTCCACGACTCAGAAACAAGCACCTTAGGTCTCCATGAGACAAGGTGCTCCCCTCAGCACCTGGACAGTCTGCTTCAGGCACTTTCTACTTTGAAGAAAAATAAAGAGAGCCAGTATTGTCTCCTGCAAGATTTTCAAGAACGCCTTGTCGCACTCGAATCCTCCATGAAAGCCTCCCTGGCAGAAAAGGGAAGTCTCAGAGTGTAAGTGTGAGAGCGCAGGACGCGTCTTCTCTTCCTTTTCGCAGTCTCCGCTCCCTCGGGCAGGCCCAGCGTCGTTGGTTTATACAGCACCATGAAAGGAGAGGGCGATTTAGGACACTGCACTGTGGACATGAACTCAGGCTGGGCGGCTTCCAAACAACACAAATGCAGTTTTCAGAGGTCAGGTTGGAAAGTTTAAGATCAAGATGCTGGTAAATCAGTGTCTGATGAGAAGTGTGTATATAGTTGCTTGGCATCAGCAGAGTTGATTTAAATACTTTAGTACGTATTTTAATGTATTTTAATACCTTCTTTAAGAGATATGCATTTCTTTAGCTTTGAAAATGATGGCAAATAATAGTAAATATAGTATTAATAGGTGAATATGTTCTCATTGAAATACTTACATTTGTATCTGAATGGGGTTTACTTTTAATGTCTTTTGAGGAAGTTAGTTAAAAGATTAGCTTAAAGCCGGGCGTGGTGGCGCACGCCTTTAATCCCAGCACTCGGGAGGCTGAGGTAGGCGGAGCATTGTGAGTTCGAGGCCGGCTTGGGCTACAATGCGAGCGCAAGGCCGGCCTGAGCTACATAGTGCGACCCTGCCTCAAAAAACCAGGGCCGGGAGTTTGGCTCAGTGGCTTAAGTGCCTGCCCTGGCAGGCGCAAGGCTGTGAGTTCAATCCCTGGTGCTGCAAAAAAAAAAAAAAAAAAAAAGGTTAGCTTAATACTGCTGCTTCTTAGTCAGTGTCTGTGTCCTCATTGTTGGCAAGGTGCTAGCGAAGGTGTTGGGTGGGACTGTAATTTCTCTAAACCAGCCTTTGTACAGGTACTTTACAGTGTACAGCGTATTGGCATGTGTACTGTTTGCTACACGTTTTGCTCCATTCTGGGCTTCTTGTTTCATTCTAGTCATTTTACAGGTCACATGGTCGGTAACTGAGAGCCACAGTAAGTGAAAGTTTGATTTTTTTATTTAAGAACACAGTACTTTTTATAGATATCCTGTTCTTTTCTGTGACTCCAAAGCAGAAGGGGTTTCCTTTAATGACATCTTACTACCTATTGAAGTAAAATACACATGAAGTATTATGTTCTTGTTCTAGGGGACCACTGGACAGTGAAACCAGTCTGGACAAAGTTAAGAAGTTCCTGGAATCAGTAGAAAAAGAAAAAGGTTCTTTAATCGAGTTGAAAACCCAGTGGGAGACATTATCAAAGCACATGAGTGACATGGATAAGAAGCTCTTGGGGAGCCAGATGAAGCAGCTGGAGCGCAGTGGGGAACACCTGGCTCACCTGGCTCAGAAGAAGTATTCTCAGCACACAGCGGAGTGTGATGAATTCGCCTCCCTCAGAAATAAGATCCGTGACACTGAGATTTCTCTGCAGCAGCAGCAGCAGCGGCTACTGTTAGGGCTAAAGTCACCAGAAGAGCAGGACAGCAGCCAAAGCATTGTCGCGCTGGCCGCTGAGCTCCAGGCCACCAAGCGTGGATTCACTGTTGTCAGGAGTCGAGTGGAAGTTCAGATGAAGAGGATGTGGGGAGAGAAAGAAAAGAAGATTCTGGAAGATGCAATACATAATTTGAAGAAGCAATTGGAAGCCTTGGAACCATTGAACCTAGAGGTGGAAAGTCAGATTAAGAAGTGTGACGTAAAGAATAAGATGAAAGAGACTCTCTTATGGGTCAGGAATCTGTCGGCTGAACTTGAGCTTCCCATTTCCCTCCTCCCCGATGACATCCTTTCCCAGATCAGAAAATGCAAGGTGACGCATGATGACATTCTGGACAAACAGCAGGCCATGGAGTCCCTGGCCGAGGAGGTTAAAGCTGCCATTTCTAGCCTCACCACCGCTGAGAGAGACAATTTAAATAGCCTCCTGCAGGACTTACAGAACCAGTATCAAATGCTCGTTTTAAAATCAACTCAGAGGTCACAGCAATTAGAGTTTAAACTGGAAGAAAGAAGCCAATTATTTGAAATGATGGGGGAGGCTCAGCTGACACTTCAAGGACATGAAGCGCTGATAATTCCCAAGATGGAAGTGGCCCCCACAGAAGCTGAATTAGGGCATCATCATGCCACTCTGAAGGCGGCCCAGAAGGGCCTGCAGGAAGTGGACAGTCTGATCTCAGCACGTCTTCAGGAACTAACAGACATCTCTAAGGATCTCAATGTGTTTGAGAGATTATTTTTGGATAATCATTTGAATAATCTGAAGACTAGAGTCAACAGAATTCAAAGATGCATTCAGAATAAATGTAATGAAGTAGAACACAAGATAAGTTCTTACAGAGAATTCTGTGAAAGAAAATCCATGCTTCAGGATGAGGTTGAGAGTGTACTGCACAATGAACTACTACTGAATCCAGAAATCAATCAAGATGTTAAAGAGGAGTTTCAGCATCTTAAAGATAGACTTGCTGGTATTAGATGCAGCCTCCTAGGGGTCCTGAAACTTAGAGAAGTGTTTGACCATCTAGGACTAAACTGGGATGGTTCACAACTTGACCAGTTACAAACCCAGGTATTTGAAAAAGAAAAAGAACTTGAAGAAAAAATCAAGCAGTTGAACGTATTTATGGCAGAACATGGCAAGTATCAAGCGTCACTAAGTCAAATGAGGGCTATGGACTTGCAAATTAAGAAAAGGGCTGAATTAGTACTAAAATCTCCTACTCCTTCACTGGAAAATGATCTGCTCAGTGCTCAAATTTTGATTAAGAAGACTGAGAGAGCCAAGTGCTTGTATGATGACATAATTAAAAAATTAAGTGAAAATAAAGCCTTTGATGATTCATTCAAAGAAAAAGAAATTGCACAACTAAAGCTGGTAACAGAAGAAAATGAAAAGTTGCACGGGGTTCTCCAAACGTTGGTGCTAGAATTCCAGCCAAAGGAAGTAGATGAAAAGCATTTTCAGGACAAACTGGAAAATTCTTTAAATGTTTTAAATGGGATAAAATCTCAACTAGAGCAGCCTTTGCTTATAAATTTGGACATTAATCATATTCAAAGTGAAAAGGATAATTGCGAAGCATTTCAAGACCAAGTTCATGCTGAAATGTACAGTATTAAAGCTGTGACTCTTGCTGAGAAGCAGAGAGAGGAAAACTCTTCTGAAGCTAGTGACACGGAGACAAAATTGCGTGACATTGAGTATCTTCAAATGCAGCTTAGCAAAAGCATTGACTTACGCACAGTAAGTTCTTTTTAAAACAGTCATTAAATGCATCTGTCTTTATTTCATGATTTTTGTTTTGTTTTACTCTAGTTAATGTCTGTACTTCTAAAGAAGCTACAGTTTCTACAAGGAAATAACTGTTTTCAGAAATTCAAGGAGCCACTTTTATAATCTTGACTCATTCTGTTTCAGAATTTAGCACATCATAGCCTGGAAAGAGATACGTCTGACATCTTTTATTTCTGTTTCCCTCATGGCCTCTACTGAACTCAGAACAAAACTTTTTGAGTTTTTGTTGTTGCTGTTTTGTTTTTAGAGATAGTAAGATAGGACAAAAGTATAGAGGGAAGAACATCAAATAATAACTATCCAGAATTTCCTGTGTGCTCAGCATAATCCTAAGTACTCTATATTTCATTTTCACAGCAACTAGTGAGATGGGTGCTCTTGTTAGCCTTGTTTAAAGGAAAATTAAGGGTTTAGGGAGCAGCTCAGTGATAGAGTGCTTTGCAGTCACATATAAGTCTGTGTTCAATTTCCAGCACCACAAAAATAATAAAAATAAGGAAATTTGAACTCAGAAATGTGAAAATTTTTCTCAGTACCTTGTAAGATTAACAGAATCAGGAATGAAATTGAGATCTGCCTCAGTCTAGATCAGGAATCATCAAATTAAGCCTTCGAGGCCAAATCCTGCCCACATTACCTGAGTTACAAATAGTTTTGTTGGAACATAACCAGGTCCATTTGTTGGTGAGCTGAATATGACCACCTCTGTGTTGTAACAGCAGAGTTGGTATGGGGATGGTTTGCTGACCTCTGCTGAAGAGTGACTCCATCATATTCCTGCCTTTACTTCTGATAGTTGGGCCAATATCTGAGACATCATTCATACTGTACTTTATATAATGCTTTACACAGTACTGTACCTCAGCTTATAAAGTGGAGAAATTAACTTGATTCAAATATTATTAGATAATACATTTGAAATGTTTTGGTAAATGTAAATGCTATAGATAATACAGTCATGTGATGAACCCTAATGTTATTTAAATAGATTTATAAGGAATGTGGAGGTAATTCAAGTCCCTTTCAATTTGAATATAGTTTTAAGAAACAATTAGTGTAGTCAGAATAATGATTAGAAGTGAATGGGAGGGGATGTTTAAAGTCAGTGAATTGTTTGTTATCTTAATGACAAAATTGAGATGCGAAGCTACTCTGTGATGTACCCAAATTAAAATTAGTAACACAATTGCATTAAAAACATAAGAGAACCTGGAGTTCTTTGATCACAGCATTTAATCTCTTATTCCCCAGAATGTCTTGGATAGTGCTTATGAAAATCTCACACGCTATAGTGAAGCGGTCAGCAGGGCTGTGGAAACCCTCACTTCCCTTGAAGCCATGTTCGTGTCCCGCAGAGTGGACCTGCACAATCCAGAGGAATCAGTAGCCAGGTCTGGTTGGAAGCAAGCGGAATTGGAATCTACAATAGCAGTCATCAAGGACCTCACTGAGAAATTGGGATCTGTGTCCAGTCCTGAGGCCAAAATGCAGCTTCAGCACACTTTGGAGGACCTCGTTTCTAGGAGCGTGACGTTGCAGGATGCAGCCAAAGCAGAGGAAGCAGAGATAGCCAGGCAAGTCTTCCTAAAAGTAATGCTTTAAGAATGTAATATATAGGGTTTTTTCTTTATACTTAATATGTATGCATGAGAGATAATTTGGACAATATGGACAAGTAAAAAATAAATGTGTTACTAAAGAAAACCGTGATAAATATTTTATTCTGTCTTAATTTTTTTCTTTTTAAATATTGGTTACACTCAACAGAATGTTTATAAAAATATGTATAGGACATAAAGAGATAAACATCATTTTGCCCAGAGTTTCAAAGATAAACACCATGAGTTTGAATTCTTGTGTGTTTTTTCTGTCTTCTCTCAGAACTATTAGCTTAAATATATTTGTCCTCTCCCTGCTTTTCATTGTATGTTACTGTGGATGTGTTCTATTTTAATGATTTTTAAACTTACACCTAGTGTATATTCTTCTGTCACTTTTCAAACTCATAATTATGATTCTGATGCTTATTCATGTCCTTGTGTGTAGCAAAATCTGTGTACCTGTCTATTGATGGACGTTTGCATTATTTTCAGTTTTTTTTTTTCATTCATAAAGAGTGCCCTTAGGAACATTTTTAAATGCAAGAGTTTTCTGTGGGTATATATCTAAGAGTATGGATGCCTAGGTCAACAGATAAGAGCATCTAAAATTTTTAGTGCCAAATAAAGTATACCAGTTGTCTCATACCCTTACCAACACTTGTTGTTTTTGACAGAGATTTCATTTTTGTCAGTCTAGTGAGTAAGAAGTGTTATATCATTATGGTTTTTATTTGCATTTTTCTTACTGCTGAGTTTGCTCTGAATATTTGTTGATATCCATAGTTCCTCCTCTATAAAATGTCTATTCGAATCTTTATCCAGATTTATTGGGTTGTCTTTTTCTTATAGATTTGTAGGAATTTATTCTGTAAGAACTTGTCCTTCATAGTCTTCTACTAAAATATCTTTACAGAGAGAGTTTTCTATTAAACATCTATTCAACCCATCCAGACCCACGTGATAAGAGGAGTCTAAAGGAAACTAAAACTCACGACCACTCTAGGCAAAATCCTGGTGCCATACCTTTGCTTATTTCTATGTATTTACATTGTCCAGAGTTTGGGCCCTCAATTTCTTGACAGTTTATTTGTGTACATTTTTGGTTTAAAATATATTTGATACAGATTTTTAAATTGTTCTCAGTGGATATTTGGGGTCTGTCTGTTTTATACACATAATTTTATAGTGTTTTAACTATTTCACAAGATGTTGTGTTTTAATTTTTTTGCCATGTAACCTTAGCCTTTTTCCCTTATTGTGACAAAACCCTTTATAAAAATAATTGTAATTGTTGTATAAAGGTTTATAAAATGGCTTCTTGCAATTTAACCAGACGTTTATAAGATGCAGTTTTTGCCGACGAGTAAGATTTTACTGTGCAAAGGATTTTATCCATCATGTTTAGGATGTTTCTTATATGTAGGATTAGTTCTTTAAGGTAGATTGCTGAAGTTGAATTAATGAACCAAAAGACAAGAACATTTTGAAGACTTAGTGAGTTTCTACATGATTTGTACCTATTTATAGATCATTAACAGTGCTCACGAATGCAGTCTTTGCTTTAATGAAAGAAATTTCTCTTTTAAAAGCTTTCCTAGTTAGTTGTTTTCAGGGCAGCCCCTATTCGCCTGTTAACATTTGTGTTTAAGTGATCTGTAAGTCCCTTGGGGGATGGGTAATCAATAAAAACTTGCTGAAATGCATTGAATGGCACAAGAAAAGAAAATGATCTTTTCATTAAAAAAACAAAAAACAAAAAACCGGAAGCCAGGTGTGGTGGTACATGCCTTTAATCCCAGCACTTGGGAGACTGAGGTAGGAGGAGCGTTGTGAGTTCAAGGCTGGCTTGGGCTGCAACGCGAGTACAAAGCTAGCCTGAGCTACATACATAGTGCGACCCTGCCTCAAAACACTAGGGCTCGGAGTTTGGCTCAGTGGCTTAAGTGCCTGTCTGGCAGGCGCGAGGTTGTTTGATCCCTGGTGCTGCAAAATAAAACAAAACAAAAAACCAGACTATGGAGAATTCAACCTTTGGGAGTTCAAAATTGTGTTAATAAAATCCGATGTCACTTTTTTCTCTGACTATGCCATGTTCAGGTGTCTTGAGGATTACAGAGGCTACAGAAACACTAGAGAGGAAATCTGTGCTGGTCTACAGAAAGTGGAGACGGCTCTCGGGCTGGCCATGTTCCTGCCACCTGCGTCTTACAAAGAAGCTTTGGAGCGCTTGGAGCAGAGCAAGGTAACCGCCTGCACGGGTTTGTGCAAAGACTTGACCGTTGTCACAGCCTAGGAAGCAGCAGAGAATGTGTCTCTGTCACAACCCACGAAATCCTCAGCCTGAGTTGTGACCTGTGAAAATTCCTCACATTGGAAGCCTAGGAGAAAAACAGGGAGCAGTGGTTCTGAGACATTTAATGAACCGGATTCATGGCGCAGGGTCCCCCGCCCCAGTGGAAAACCTTCACTTTTTCATTATTTAGAGGGATCCTGCTGGATCAGTGACAGAGCCTCAGACACAGCAGTTGCGGTTCTCTCTCATCTGAATTAGTCATCTTACACTCTTACTAAGCAGTTTGGTTTTTACTTATTGTCGTCTGTTAGAATCTGTGGTATTATGCTGTTAGGATTTGGATGAGGGCCTTTTAAGTCTTCTGTGCTTAACGTCCACCAAAAACAGACACTGAAAAAAAAATTGTATTGGTATTTGTAGAGTAAATGTACAGATGGGCTACCTAGTAAAATATGAGACAAGTTAAGATAACAAAATGTACTTTCAGAATATTTACCTTTGAAAATACATGCTTAGTTGGAAATTTTCATTTATGGGTCATTATTTGTCCTCACAGTCCCAAGTTCTCACACAACAGAATACATAGGTGAAGCTCATCTGGCCAAATCGACTTCTGAAGGACAAGAAATGGAACGCGTGATACTTGCAGAGGATTAAAATCATTGTTCAAAATTTGAGATTATTTATAAGTTTCAGAAAAAAAAATAAGACATTCTGTCCCTCCTATTCTTTTTCCTTTCTTTCTGTCTTAAGGCCCTGGTGTCTGATCTCCTGTCGACCAAAGAAGAGTTGATGAAGCTGCGCCGGGTGGCTGGGTGCTTGGGCGTCAGGTGCACGGAGGGCGACAGTGCGAGCACGCGCGGGGCCGTGGCAGCGCTGTGGGAGAGGTGGCTCGGCCTGCTGGAAGCTGCCCGAGAGTGGGCGATGTGGAGCGAAGACCTGAAGCAGGAGTGGAAGTTCGTCAGTGAGGAAGTGAGTGTCTTATTCAGCACTCGGACTCCAGGGTCTCCAGACAAGTATTGTGGCATTCAGGACCTTCTCTTTGTTTTGCTGTAAAGTGAGGCCAGAGGGATGTGGCCCAGCCCCAGAACCCCAGCTACTCAGAAGCCTGAGGCAGGAGGTTGCAAGTTTGAGGCAGTCCAGGCAACTTAGCGAGACCGCCCATCTTAATTGGTTTTTTTGTTTTTTATTTTTAACCCGTGCTGGGGATGGAACCCAGGGCCTTGCACATGCTAGGCAAGCCGTCTCCATCCCCAGCCCAAGGACCCACCTTCTCAAAATAATAAAAAGGGATGGGGCTATAACTCAGCACTTCGTAGGCTCAATCCCTTGCCATACACACGCTGCAAAAACAAATGTAAGCTGCACCGTTTGTGTACATCTCATATACAGTGGCAGCACAGTTCAAGAATTTAATTCTTTCCTCCATTCTGGTCACAAACCGAATTGGATGAGAACCCAACCAAATTCAGCAGTTAGGTTCAGTGCTGACCTTATGGGGAAATTTTATTTGATTCTTGTCCAATTTGGTTTGTGACCAGAAGGGTGGAAATAATTAAGTTCGTGACCCAAGGTACCGCGGTATATTACACATAACTGTTTATAGAGCTCAGGCCCTTTAAAATAGTCACCGAGAGATTACTGAGGTTCTTTTGTGATAGTGGTTTTAAAAGTAGACATGTATCAGATAATTCTTACATAAACAGGTGACTACTTGCCAGTTGGAGTTTTAAAATCTTTATTGTGAAGATAAGTTAACCCCTCTTAAAATAACTATCTCTACATTCATTATACTAGAGGTTAGAATTAGGCAGTGTGCATAATAATCAACTAATTTTGAAATTAACCACAATTGTTAGCTATGGAAATTAGCTGCAGTGGTTAAGTGGGGACCTGAAAGTGTGAGGTATGATGTTCTTTCTGAAAACTGCCTCAGAGAAGACCTCCATAATATATACCAATCACAGTGTCAGTTTAATCATGGCTTAGGACTCAGGCTTCACATACATAAAGAAAGAAAATTAAAAATTGTACGAAATTGTCTTAGACTATTCTGTAATCTTTTCAAAGGGCCAGGTTTAAATGAGGTACAAATCAGAACATTCAATGAAAACCTTCTCTCTTATTCATTTCATAACTTCTGTTGAATTTACTTAAGATAGAACTATAATGAATCAACTCTTAATTGGAGGGAAGTCGCGTGCTTTGGGATCGAAGTTTTCAACACTATGTTAACCTGCATAGAACTTGATGTTTTTGAAAATGAGTATCATTTCAGTGGTGCTGGTGAGGTTTGATTAGGGAGCAATCGCTTAAGTATTCCAACTGTAAGAAACTTTGTAAATGACCGATTTACTGAGTCCCACAGTTGCTGTTGAGGAGAGCTCAGGTACTGTCAGGTGGAGGCTTTGTCCTGGCCTCAGGAGGTGAATGACTGTTATTTTAGATGGGGACTGAGCCCTGAGAGGTCAGGCAGTCGCACTTGACAGCCCCTGTGGGCTGAGATGGGGCTCAGCCTTGTCCTCAAAACCCTGCTCCAGCCTCACACTTGCTGGGAGCTTGGTAAATATTTCTTGAGGGACGGCTCTTACTCAAATGCAGTCTGTGCTAATTCCAAGTTTTGCTCTTTTTATCTTGCTT
Source organism: Dasyprocta punctata (assembly GCA_004363535.1). NCBI lineage: Eukaryota > Metazoa > Chordata > Mammalia > Rodentia > Dasyproctidae > Dasyprocta > Dasyprocta punctata. The sequence continues at coordinate 13,730 of RJWM01021688.1, forward strand.
TATTCTCAGTTCTGAGATTTTTTGTTTTGTTTTCTGAAACAGGATCTTGCAGTATGGTTCATGCTGGCCTTGAATTCACTGTGTAGTGTATGCTGGGCTCAAACTCGCCACAATCCTTCTGTCTCAGCCTCCTGAGTGCTGGGATTACAGGTGTGTGCCACCACACCTGGCTGCTCTTTTTATTTTATCACACAGTTGCTTTCTACTCACCTGCAGTCAAATCTTATTCATTCTGACCCTTCATTCAGAGCTTTGTAATCATACATAGAAACATTTGACAAAATCAGCCGACAAAATGTATTTTTGGAAGAGTAGCATAAACGAATGTCCTCAAGTAGAACAAGAACAATAACAATTACTAAATGAATAGGGATAGTTCTGAGCACGAGGTCTAGGTTTTATCTTATTACATGCATCATTGTCTCATTTGCCCTCATAGGAATCCAAGATATCTTTTTATTTATCAGTCTGTCTATATTGATACAGCTATATTGATGTGTATACATATGTGTGGGTATGTAATTTTAAAATACATACTTCAGCCTCCCAAATAGCCAGAACTATAGGAACACCACTGTACCTGGCTTCTGTATTACATTTGCATACATCAAATTGATATATAATTTTTGTTTTTTGGTGTTGGGGATCAAACCCAGGGCCTTTTCACATGCCAGGCAAGTGCTCTACCCCCAGCTTAATGTATGATTTCAAAATGGCTCTTATCCTTGCAGTAAAAATTACATTATCTGAACATCTGTACATGTAAGAATCTCAGTGTGGTTGTTGCCTTCATATGTGACAGAAGGAATTTCTGTTTTTTACATGTTTAATACGATCGTTTAAAATAAATAATTTGCATAAGACTTTTTGAAAACTTAAATGCCCAACTTATACATTTACAAATTACAAAGAAAATTTAATTTTTGATTTAACTTTGTCCCCTTCAAATCTTTCTGTTTTATAAACAGAATGTACTTGGTATAATTACTAACTTCTGGTTATTCAGAATAATCATTTATTTTATGCTTCAGTGATTTTACTGTGCTAGAATAAAGCCAAGTCTTCAGAGATAATTAGAGATAATCAGGCTGGCTTCTTTCACTTGTACCAAAAGTCATTTCTTTGCTAGTTCCTATTGCTATAGTTCTGGGGTTTTTATTCTTTCCCTGTGTTAGTTTATGGTGCAGCTAAGATCTTCCCTCCCTCCCTCCCTCCTTTTTTCTTCATCCTCTTTTTTTTTTCTTTCTTTTCCTCCCCTCATCTCTTTCTCCCTCTCTTTGTCTCCCCCTCCTTCTTCTTCTTTCTTTGTCACTACTGGAGAGTAAACACCGGGCTTTCACACTGAGCCACCCCCAGCCCTTTATTTTATTTAATTAATTTTTTTGGAGACAGGGTCTCACTATGTAATACAGGCTGGCCTTAACCTTGCTTATGTAGTGCATGCTGACCTCGAACTCACAGTGATCTTCCCGCCTCAGCCTCCCAAGTGCTGGGATCGCAGGCATGTGCCACCACATCTGGCTGTTTTAAAGTTTTGAGACAGTTTTGCTAAGTCACCAAGTTGCCAAGGCTGGGGTAGAACGTGTGATCCTCTTACCTCCGCTTCCCAGAGTGCTGGGAAGACAGCTGTGCACCACCACTTTGGCCCCTTCTCCCTTTTGACTCTTCTTTATAATTGACTATGAGCAGAAATGTTTCATGACCAATTTCATTAGGATTCTAAGACCAAGGAAAATCATCAAGGAGTTGCCGAGCCCTTTGTTGATGGCAAAGTGTATGCGTCGTCCTTATGACACTAATTTGACTGTTTTCAGAACTGTCTTTGTCCACACAGCAGCAAAATTTAGCAAAAAGTTTGTTGAGCTTTAACACATACATGCAGTCACATGGACACCATCAAAACCAACATTTAGGATATTTTCATGTTCCCTAAAAATTCCCCCAAGGTCCTTTATGGTCCATCACCTCCAGCCCCTTTTGTTAATTCATTTCTTTTCCTCTAGTTTTCGGTTTTCCAGGACATTATATAAAATGAACTCATCCAGCCTGTCACCTTTGGCTCGCCTTCTCTAAGAATAGTGCACTTGAGATTCATTGCTACTGTTTCTCTCAATAGCTGATTTTTTATTTATTTCTGAGTAGGGTTTTGTTGGTTGTGTGAAGCACAGTTTATCCATTCACAAGATGAAGGGTTGCTTGGCTTTTGAGTAAAATCAGTATCTTAATAAGACTTGTTCTTGGGCTGGGGCTGTAGCACAGTGGTGGAGCGATTGCCTGATGTGCGTGGGGCCCTGGTTTTGATACCCAGCTCTGCACTAAAAGGTTCTTCCCCTCAGCCACTTACCACTCACAGCGGGCAGCAGAGCCTGGGGCTGGGGCTGCCCGGCAGCTGGTTTACTTTGGAAAGTGACACTAAGAGATGGGAGTGGGGCCTGGGAGAACAGAAACAGGAGAGGTCTGTGCACTTAATCCTTTGGCCGTGACTGAATCCCGGTCACTGCGTTTGCCCACTCGCGGTTGTTACCGGGTGGAGAAGCACCAAGAGCCCTGGATGACAGATGCAGCTCCTTGAATGCCAGCACATGTCTGAAGCCCCTGTCGGCACGGCGGCCTCCTTCTATGTGAGGCGCTTGTGGAGAAGGCGGACATGCAGTGAGCACAGTGATCCGGTGGCCCTCATCTCGTTCCCTGGGGCCGGTACAGCTGCCTGCCCTGCCCACAGAGCCTGACTTCCGTCTCATTGTACGTGGGTTTGAGGTGACCGGAAGCACAGCTTCCACAGCGGGGTCCATACCTGTACCCACGTGGTGTAGAGCGTGGGGACCTCAGGGTCATAGGGCACGAGTGGCCGGACAGCGTAACCGTACGCCACCGCTTTGCTGCTCTACCTCATTCTTTCCACTTTGGGCTCAGTTTTTCCATTTTTTGCCACTCAACATTAGCAGCCTTGTTCATAATGGATCTGATAAATGGATCCAAGTAATAATCTCATGTGTAACATGCATGAGCTCCAAGGTCTGCCGGGGACTACAGGCTCCCACCCTCCTAAAATGAGTTATGATGAAGGCTTAAATAAAAAGAGACAATGGGATATGGTTTGGGGAGAATCCGGGAAGGTTAGAACTCTCTGGGAACTGAGACCCGGATCACTTGTATTTACTGGGGCTTCCCCACAGGTTCATTGGGTACAGGAAGAGGAGGGCATGTTGGAGGCAAAAGCCTGCAGAAGTGACCAGGGCCTTGGGAAACACAGGCAGTAAATCTTGCCAGTTAAGAGAACTGTTTGATCTCTAAGGCTACAGCTTTACTGCTCTGGAATAGGGAGTGTCTGGCACTGCCAGTGGCCAACAGCTTAACCCTACACAGCCCAGTCCCCAGTAGAGATCCAAAAAGACCCATCCAGTGCTCTCTTTCCTCATGATGGAGTTGGAAGAGGAGAAACCTCACTGGGTGTGGTGGCCCGTTCCTGTAATCTCAGCTACTTGGGAGGTGGAGACAAGAAAATCACATGTTTGAGACCAACCTGGGTGGGAAGATAAAAAGGGCTGAAGATGTAGCCCAGTACTTGCCTACCCTGTGTGATTCCCTGGGTGCAACAGCTTGAACCAGAATGAATGAAAACAACAGTCTGAGGCCTCAAATGCCTCAGACCATTGGGCCCTGGAAACTTAGTTGGTGCTGGGCTTCCTGTGTCTCCATGGGCTTTCTTTCTGTGCCCCTGGCCCATCCTACTGGACACCCAGGGCTGTGCTCATCATTTCAGTTAGTGTGAGTGTAGCTCACTGGTGTGGTGCTCTCTGATGGCAGATGTGTGACCTAACAGAGCAGGGGAGTTAACATGATAGGAGGGCCAGAGGGTTCGCGTAGGAGCATGCGAACCATCTGATTCAGGGCCCTTTGAGACTTTTTCTGTGTGTGTGTTCAGGGCTGGTTTCCAGATAGGTGTTGAAATAAGTTATGTGTTTCTGGTTGATACCAGTGGTTTGATGAATGCGTGATGGGTTCAGTCCTTCTGCCTGCTTTCCCTTTGGGTAGGTGTCATGGTAGTAGGGTCTCTGACCTATGAAACAGACCAAGATTAGAAGGAAGGAAAAGAGACCTGCAGAAATTTTTTCATTTTCAAGTTGCCCAGCCTCTTGCATGGGAAGCAGTTTTGCGGGGCTCATTTAACTTAACTCATGGATCTTTCCAGAGAACTAGTGCATAACCCGACAGAAATCTGAAAGGGAAATAAATTACTTTAAATCTTCAGCAACATTTCCTTCAGCCCACGGCGGCAGCGCTTCATTTTAATCACACTTTTACTTGAGCAGCAGCTAGGAGCTGGCAGCAGAGGGTTATCGTTCCCATCTTAGGAGGGCATGTGTTACTTTGAACTCAGAAATGGCCTTCAAAGAGAGCGTATTCAAAAATTATGTCTGCACAGGAGCATTTCAGGTCCTAGTAATGAGTTTGCTTGACTTACTATTGCTCTGTTGTCTTTGCTATTGAATTAGATTGAACGAGAAGCAATTATTCTAGAAAATCTTCAGGAGGAACTCCCAGAAATTTCTAAAACGAAAGAGGCTGCCAGCACAGAGGCGCTCTCTGAGGCGCTGGCCTCTCTGTGCCAATATGAGGAGAGCGTGGAGAAGCAGCAGCTGTTGCTGAGTCTACTTTTGCAGCGTGTGAAAGGTGTCCGGAATGTTCTGGAAGGCTCTGATGCGCCCGGAATGGTCCCCGCACGTCAGGAGATCGTGTCCATGCAAGAACGATGCAACCAGTAAGACCTGTGAAGAAGGGGGAGGAAATGTGCTTGACCGTTCTGGCTCTGAGTTTAGAAAATACCTTAAATTTTTAAATATTGTAGAATAATGACAGAGTATACTGCAAAACTGAGTCAACACAAATAGGTGCCAAAAGAGTTAGAATGGGTCAATAATTATAATTAAAACAAGTAGGGATTTTCTATTTTGATTTTAGCAAGTGGGGATGCCCTTCAAATTTCTTTTAAATGTCTCCTTTTTTTCTATAGGGAAATCAGAAAGTCTAGAAAATCATAATGAATAGAATAAAAAGCACATTTAATCTCATCACTCAGTAACAGTCACTGCCAGTTACTTTTACTCTCATTTTGATTTTTGTATTCTCATCTTTTTTACTTAAGAATTTCTTTTTAAACACAAAGAGATCATACGACTATTGTTCTCTTCTGCTGAATAATTTATCAGCATATCATGTTTGTTTTCCAGTGCCATCATTATTTTGAAACATCATCTGTATATCTACTATGTGAATATGCCATCATTTAATTAACCAAGGTCTCCGTGAGGATTTTTTAAATTATGTGCAATTCTATTATTCTTATAGAACACTGCAATAAATATTCTTATGCCAGAATCCCTGGGTCTATGAACAATTCATCGAGAAAGATACCAAGAGGTAGAAACATTGGGTCGAAGAATAATTTTATGGCTAGACATGCTCTTAAAGAAAAGACTTTGCTCTCTTAGAGTCACTCACCTTAACACTTCTGACACCAGATATGTGGGAGTTTCCAGCTGAAAGCAGCTGGATTTCCTGCAGTTCAGTCCTGACACCTGGAGATTGCTCAGAGCCCATATTTTGAGATGATTTCAGACCCACAATGCTGTCCCTACTTTAGACAACAATTGCAAAGTGTCAGTGTCCCTGTACTTGTGACTGACTGGCTACTGCAGGTTCCTTCCACATCTTCCCCAGGTTTAGTTAATTTGCTGGAGCAGCTCCTAGAACTCGGGGAAATATGTTTGCTGGTTTATTAATAAAAGATACAATTAAGTGTACAGTGGGACAGCCAGGTAGAAGCGACGGATTGGCCAGGGTCCGTGGGAATGGAGCCCCTGCCCATTCATGTTTATTAATGTATCGCAGTATCCCGAAGGCTTGGCAGAGAAGTCACTCTTGGGAAGGGAGTTTTCCCACTCGGTGGCCTCTTCCAGTACTGTTCCATCCCCAGAAGTTGGGGTCAGCTGAGAGAAGGGCGTGTGGGACCAGGTGTTCCAGGAGTCACCAGTGACTCCTGGCCGAGCTCGGAGCCACTTTGGTCATGGGCAGGGACCCCGGCAGGACAAGGATGAGCACCACTGTGGGTGAGGCCTCAGGAGAGGCTTCTGACTGAATGACAGGGTTTGGTATAGGTTTGTACGTGTGGTGTATAAGTCATCAAAAACTGGAATAAAGTCATTGGGTGCGGTTCAGACATTTAAAAAAAAATTATCAAAATAAAACTATTTCACAGAAATAATTATATTTTGATACTTTCTTTCAGGCTTCTTCAGAAAGTTCAAAACAATAAGGAACTGATACAGACTGAAATCCAGGCAAGACTTAACTTCACAAAAGAAATCATGGCCTTGAAGACATTAGTTCAACAGACCACAACTGCCTTCCAAAACATGGTCTCAGAGGGCCACCCCCAAAGGGCCGAGCAGCTGGAGGTAAGTGGGGGCTGATCCTGGGCCTCTGTCTTGTATCCAGATTCCTTGGGGAAGAGGGAGCTCCCTGCTGAGAGCTGTGGAGATGTTCTGGGGAGAATCTAGGGAGGGAGGGAAGCGCAAGCCAAGGCCCTGTGGCATTGCCTGGGCAGAGCCAGGGAGAGGACGAGCGTGGCTGGAGAGCAGGCCGCGAGGTAGGCCAGTCCGGAGCAAGCAGGCTTTGCTCAGCCAAGTGTCGGGGTGCGGCATGCACAGGGCATCAGAGCCCTCGTGGGTGCCATGTCAGACTCCTCTTCTAATTGGACAAGACTTCTTACCTCTGATCGGGGCTGTGGACCCAGGCAGGGTCATTAGGGAACTCATTTCTTCAGAATGATCTCTTCTGTCCCTCTAGTTCAATGGCTGTGGTAAAAGATAAATAAATAAATGACATTTGGTGGTGTATTTAAAACCTGCCGTGAGCCAGAGCTTTCGGTTATTCATTGGGAAAAAGGAAACTTCCTCGCAGAGCCACGCTGTGAATGGAGGCCTTTTCCCCCGGGCTGGGCGTGGGGGACAGATGACACTCAGGGCTCCAGCCCCACCTGTGTCTGAGTGGCACTGTGCCGCACTGTTCCCTCTCCAGACTTGTTCCGAAAAAGAAAGCAGTGACACATCACGGAGCCATTTAAAATTGTAATCATTCTTCAGTGCGGTGACTCATTCTCTTAACACAGATAATGCTCCCAACTGCTACTGTACAAACAAAACCAACAACAAAAAAGCTGCAGGAAAGTCAAGAAGCAGTTTTTCCACTTGATCTTTGGGAAACTTTCCCAAACCAATGAGCTTCTCCTTTATATCATTACTGCGGGAGTACGTAGATCAGATTTTATTTCTAGGCCACAAGCAATGGACTGTTTGTTCAGGGTTCTTTTTATCTCAGAAAACCTACATTCTTTGCCTGGAACTGGAACTCTCCCTTCTAATTACCTGAAACAGACACTTTTGCTTCAAGCATTGGGCTTTTAGTGGCCTTGACTCATTGTGATGATAATGCAGGAAGAAGTAGAAATAGCAACAAGTTAATAACAACACCATAAAACTTCTTTGAAACTTTTTGCTACTTGTAGCTTTTTAGATCAGGATGCCACTGAGATACAGTTAAATCCTAGAGGCACTTTAGAAGCATGGGGGATGTTGTCATGTCTTTTTTGCAACAATGGTTTGACACAGTGAAGAGATATCAAGTTTAATTCTTACAAATTAGAAAGTATCATCTGACTAACCTGGGTATCTCTCAGGGTTAATCAGCTTGTATCAATAGTAAGGTTTTGTCATGCAGGGTTTGCTTATTTAAATCAGGAGGTCGTGCTGGAAAGTTGCTTTCACTTTTTAGAGCTAAACCTTTCTTCCAGTCCTATAAGTATGGAAACTCTCTTGTTTTTAGGAGCTTCAAAGCTTTGTTGAGAAAGGGAAACTCACTTTTGGAAATATTATGGAAAAACTGCGAATCAGATATTCTGAGATGTATACCATAGTCCCTGCTGAGATTGAATCCCAGGTGGAAGAATGCAGAAAAGTGCTGGAAGACATAGATGAGAAGGTAATGATAATGTTTGTACTCATATTGTTATTGTTGGAGTTGAATAACTGTAAAGAAGAAATGTCCATTAATGTTACTTTTGCATTTGCCCTGGTTTCAGCTCTGACTGGTTTTATAGAGTTTTGTTTAATGGGTTTTTTGCATTGAATGCCAATATAAAGGTACTCTAAGTAAGTGACATAGATAACAGAATATTAGATTATATGTATATTGTAGTTGTCTGTGTGCTTAGTTTTCTTCTCTTCCATTTAAAAAAGTCATACATTACTTGGATTATTAGTGTCATTTTCACTACAGAAACTTACACATTTTTGGACATGCTTTAAAATATATTCCCTGAAACCTCTTGAAATTAGAATCAAGAGCAATAAGAATACAAATTTCACAACTCACTAGGAAGAATACTTAAAATGTTTGTCTAATTATGATACAGAATTCTCAGAAAACGTATCTGAGCAGATCTTTATACTTCTGAGTACAGATTTGAACAAGGGTAGGAATATATTGTAATACTGAAGACAGAGGTATTTAGCAGGACCACATTACTGGAATATAAAAAGGCAACCCAAGCTCGATGAAACAAAATTTTGTTCAACAGCCACAGGAGAATTTTTATGTTGCTTTTTGAAGCTTGAAATACTTGCAACTTGATAAATAATACAGATCTTCAGTCCACGCACCAAAAATCGCATTTCAAACTTAGTTGCTAGAATTTTGTCATTTACTTATATGACAGATTTCTTAAGAAAATCTATTCTTTATAAAGAATGAGTAACCTAATATAGCAAATGTTTTTTGATTTATACACATGAAAATCTATTAGATACTTTCTTGAGAATCATATACTTTTGGTTTTGGTTTTAGGAGGCTAGTAAATATATTGAGAAAAACTGAATGTTATTCTCACAAATACTTTGTGTAAAAAGCCCTGCAAAATAAATTAATAGTAACCAACCTTTCACATTAGGGTTGATCTTTTCCACTGTGAACTTGTGTATTTGTGATAAATAGCAACTAACTTTTTGTGTGTATAGTTGATCTGAAGGAAGTTCAAGGGTCCAGGGAGCAGACACAGTATCATTGCATGCCTTCAGGTGGTTACTTAGTTTCCCCAAATCCTGATCTCTGCTAATGTAACTAAATGGTTTGCATCCCTATCAGTAGAGTAACTGCCCCAAATATCTGAAAACTTCATTTTGTGTTTGTTACATCCTGCGCAAGAAACAAATAATTCAAGGTCAAAGTGAGATTGAAAAAAATAATCTTGACTGTGTATGATGTGTGAAAAAAAAACATGAGAGGAAAGAATCAAGTCTGATGGGACTAGAACCTGGACTGGAGTCTGGGGAATTGCGGGCTTCTCAGGCCAAGTTCTGCCCCTGCCTTGATGTGTGTGACCTCAGCTCTAGCCTTTAGTGTGCTTCAGTTTCTGCAGCTGTGTGCTTATCTGCAGGGGACACTTTTAGTCTCAGTGGTTGTACAGATAGTGTGAGGATTAAAAGGATTCTACAAAACTGCATAGTATTATTTGGTTATTTAGTGGCTGCTTAGAGAAAGCCTATCAAGGTAGCTTTTTGAGGAAAAACAACACAGGCTAGTCAAGTATTTGGTGAAATGATACATTCAGCGTTCATTATCTTTCCTAGCACAAGTTATTTTCTTAAGTCATGTAGATTTTTTTTTTCTTTTAAAGTTGAACTGCCCAGCAACTAGATTTCTGGTTGCTGGGAAAATACATACAAGAAAGTTACACAAAGAAAACTTAAGCCTTCCATCCTCAAGAAATAAAGTTAGAAGATTGTTTACCCAGATGAATATTAAGATGGAAATTACATTTTGTTTCTTAAATTGGCTTGAGATTGTGTCTGGTTTTATTGAAAACAGATCTGTGCAGGGAATTTTCTCATAAAATGGACAGATCGGATAATAAATAATTTATTCCCCAGGAATTATTTCATATCATTTGATCCATAGGAGTGTGTTTCAGAGTCCACTCGGTAGCTTTGCCCAGCACAGCACATAATTTTTGTTATTTAATCACTTTATTTCTAGATTATATTTAGAAGGTCAGGTAAACACAGCTTTCATTTATTAGTTGGTCTATCTGCCTTCTCACTAAGGCATTATCCAATATGGCTTGGGATTCTTTTCCTCCAGACCTTAAACATTTTTGCAAGTAAGAGCAGTGAGTTCCACTTTCATTGTTTGAACCCTGAAAGAGAGAGGAGCCTCTCTAACCCAACTGTGACTCTCCCCTTTGAAACAGATAAGCGGTGAAGGCTTGAAGAGCTCGCCATCCTGTGTGATGGGCAGGAAAATAGAGGAAATTAACAGTGGGCTTCAGCAGGTTGAAAAAATGTTGCAACAGAAAAGCAAAAACATTGAGAAAGCCCAAGAAACTCAGAAGGTAACACCCTCCTTTAACTCACTTCACCATGTGGTATTTTGGGTCCACTCCTCCTGATGTCAGCCATCACCTTGTGAATTTATGAAATTAATCTGAAGCTCTGGGAGCCTAAGTTAGAGCCACAGAGGCTGGACGGAAAGGCCCCCTACTGGCTGGAAGGGGAGGTTGCTTTGAAGGCCTCTTCCTGGGTTTTCGATAGGCCTCTTGAGTGTAAACTGGAGTTTCCCCAAACAAGGGGCAGTAAGAATCTTAGCTTGGGAAGACTAATATAAAAATAATGCAGTAACATATTAACAATTTTTCTTTAGATTCCCAAGGTAATAAAAAGGAAAATAAAAAATCCAAATTGATTTTCCTAAAAATGTTTTAGGAAATACATAAAATCACTTTTTGGGTTTCTTTTTTTTTTTTTTTTTTTCAGATGTACATAATGATCATGTTCATCATAGGGAATTTGTACATGTACATGATATATTGTCTTTTTTTCCCATTCCCCTCCACTCCCTTTAATGTCTCTTTATTTACAAAAGCTAGGAAGTAAAATCTTAAGTAAAAATGTACAGATACATAATATTCTACCTCTGAACTCCTAAGGAGATGCCAGCATACAGGTTCTGATTTGAATCTACATTTTAAGGAAATACACTAATATAATTGGGAACTTTTAAAAATAGATGAGAATATAACTCACTATTAGATACAATCTTGGCTTTTATGTAGAAGAACCTACTTAGCAAGTCAGATTTTCCTATTTCTCAAAATTATTAAACAAATATTAAGTAAGATTTGAATATTTTACCCTTCACAGGTGTGAAGTTGAATCTAACCTATTGCGTAGTTTCTTGAGTCAAAAGCAGCTGCTACTAATGGCCTGCAGCTGGATTTTTCTGCGTCTGTGTTAGTTCTGAGTAAACAGACATGTTTTTTGCTATGAATTTTATTTTCACACTTAAAATTGTTTTCCAGTTCTGCGTCTGTGTTAATTCTGAGTAAACAGACATGTTTTTTGCTATGAATTTTATTTTCACACTTAATAAAAGTGTTTTCCAGGTAAAATATTTATATATAAAATATAACCAGCCCTTTTTATATTTTTTTTTATCTTTTTTCTTTTTTGTGGCACCAAGGATCAAACTCACAACCTCACGCCTGCCAGGCAGATGCTTAAGCCACTGAGTCAAACTCCCAGCCCTAGTTTTTTGAGGCAGGGTCACACTATGTAGTTCAGGCTGGCCTTGCACTCCCGTTGTAGCCCAAGCCAGCCTCGAATTCACAACGGTTCTCCTACCTCAGCGTCCCGAGTGCTGGGATTAAAGGCGTGTACTACCATGCCTGGCTTATATTATTTTGTTTTGTTGACAAGGTCTTGCTGTGTTATCCAGGTTGATCTTAAATTCCTGGGCTCACACAGTCCTCCTGCCTCAGCATTCCAAGTGCCAGGAATATAGGCCTGCAGCACCATGCTCCCTTGAATAGCCTATTTTAAACATAATGTTTACCTCATAGCTCTTGGAAGGTTAGGGCTATCTTGACCTTGTTTGCTGTTATTCATCTCTGAAATATGTGCAGGTCTTCCTGTTCCCCTACAGCCAATTTATAACGCGATGAATACAGTTACAGTTAGGAGACCTCAGAAAAAAATTACTTTTCAGTTTAGATACAGTTGTTTCCTAAATACGAATATACCGGCAGTGTTGTTTTGATTGTCTTTCCAAATGCAAATGCCGTATGAAAACTAAGAGGGACCCCTTCCATCTCAACGTCTTCATCCAGTCTGATTTACAATTTTCTTCTGCAGAAAATGTGGGATGAGTTAGATCTCTGGCATTCCAAGCTCAGTGAGCTGGATTCGGAAGTTCAGGACATTGTTGAACAGGACCCAGAACAGGCTCCAGAATGGATGGACAAACTGATGATTCCTTTCCAGAAGTATCAGCAAGTATCACAGAGAGCAGAATCCAGAACCTCACAGTTAAACAAGGTGGGGCTGAAGGTCATGATAGCTACATAGCATGGGGTAGTGCTGAAACAAAAACCACATATTCAGAGGTAGCCAACTGTAGAACGGAGTAGCTTCAGGTGGGTGCTGGGGCACAGAACTCCAGTGCTGGTGCAAGCTGGAAGTCTGAGTGGGCAGGCACTAACTAAAATCCAAAAGTCAGACTGCAACAGGAGCTTAGGTAGTGCTGACATTACCAACAGATAGCTGAAGACCAGTAGGGGAAACTTAGGGCAGGCATTCTCTGGAGTCTAGGGAAGGAGCCAGCCAAGAGAAGGATTGCTGTTTGGAAACAGATCCCCTCTCTTCCTCCATTCTAAGTAGGGGCCATGGTTTGGTAAGTTGTGTCATCAGGAAAGGACAAGATCCTAGCCTTACAAGAAATGGGATATTACAGAGCAAGGTGCTGAACAGGCGAGGAGGGATTCTAAGTCCAGTCTTTAGAATGAAGAAGAATTGGGAACTACACTAGTTGCAAACCTGACATGGGACTCTTGCTGAGGCTAGCAGTACTGGGGTAGAGCTTCTCAAATCCTTTTCACCTCTGGTCAAGATCAGTCTTAAGTGTTGGGAGGACCTTCACCTGGAGCAAGTGGTCCAGGATCCTCAGCCCTGGCTGAGGATTCCTGGAAGGCAACTAACTCTTCACTCAGGACTCATTCACCTCTGGTAACCAGCTTTTGACTAAGCTTGCTACTGTGTTTCTGTTCCAGGCCACAGTAAAGATGGAGGAGTACAGTGACCTTCTGAGGAGCACTGAGGCTTGGATAGAAAATACCAGTCATTTGCTGGCCAATCCTGCTCACTGTGACTCACCTAAGACCCTGAGTCACCATGCTAGCGCCCTTCAGGTGAGTGTCTGCTGAGGGAACCTGCAGACTCATCGATTAGCTGATTGCCATCATCTTTTTCTCTTCTGACCCCTCAAACAGTGTTACTTCTAATCATGCCAAGAAGCAGAGGGAAGCTTGGGACAGTGGCAGGTGCTAGACAGGAATCTTGTAGACTGAGATCCGATTCTTTTTGTCCTACTTCCTACTTACTTTTTGAATAATTTAACCTGTGTCTTTTGTGGGCCTCACTTTCCTTGTCTGTGAAGTAAGAAGGCTGCACTGGATGGCTTTGATGGTTTAGGGCCGTGGAAATCTCGTGTTCCCCAGTGTTCTCATTCCTTGGTGTGTGACCTGCATACCTTGGGATACAGGCGGAGATAGAAGTGTGCTGTTGCAGTGATCAGGTTATATCACATGGCTTACAGTGATGGAATAGAGTTTCTCACGAATGCATCACCACTTGATTACAAGATTCCCTAATAGCGGAGAGGCTAAACTGCCATCCGGTGAGAGGGCCACGGGGTTTGCACTCAAAGGCAGCTTCTCTATGCTGAGAGCAGCCCCACGCCGATACCCAGCAAGAAAACAGGGGCCTCAGTCCCTACAGCCAAATTCTACAGACAACCAAATTGAGCTTGGGAGAGAACCTGGAGCTCCCAGATGGCTTTGTGGTTGCAATCTGGTGGGACCCTGAGCAGGAGAGCCCCCAAATATCGCGTGAACTCCTGACCCATTTTTTTTTAAAGCAACCATATTTGTGGCAATTAGTTACACAGCAGTAGAAATCTAATCTCCCAGTTCCTGCCACGATTCTAAATCCCCTGTGCCTCCCAGGGCTGTGCAGGGGCCCCGCGCTCCATGCCAGCTTCGGAGCCGGGGGGGGGGTGCATTTTCCTTGTGGAATTTGACTTCTGGGATGGTCCGGAGGTGAGCGTGGACTGCAGTTTGATTTTGAGGGTGTGTTTTCTTTCTCTCATGCTATTCAGCCATGAGAAAGAATCCCCTAGGAAATGTTTTATAACAGTTTTTTACAGGAATCACACCTCAGTGATGATCCAAGCTCTTTTTGTATCTTTAAAATAGCACAGTGTGTTCCTGTGAGTGGCTGGCTTCAGACCTCCCTGATGTTTGAGATTTGGTGGCCTATTGTTGTCCTATGGTAAAAGTTGTCAAGGTACTGCATTTTCACCCACTTGCTCATTTTTACTCTTGCCACAACCCGCACACCCTGCCCCACCCGTACTTTCGATTGACTCTACACATCCCCAGGACTTGTCATCTTTGTATTTTTAAATGTGTTTATGATTCACTATTTTTGAAGAATTTGCTAGGACAGGAGAAGAGAATGATGGTTTTTCTTTCTCTCAAATGCTTTTAATGCATTAAAAATTTAAACACTACTAATATCAACTCAGGTGAAAGCTGCTAGACTTGCACTACTTTCTAGTGAGGCAAATGTTTAAGTCTGAAAGCATCACTGTAGCTGTTGAGGACTTGCTAAATTGCTGGACTTTATTTATGAGCTCAAGCTGAGCAGAGATGCAGGTTTATTTCCCACAGAGTGGATTCTAGCAGATCCTCAATAAATAACTCCTGCAAAACCAGTTCTTTGTGAAAAACCCATTTTGTTCTTATAATGAAAGTAATTGTCCTACTCAGAGTACTCCTTTCCATTTTCTGGCATTGTGAAGTCTGTCTTTTTGAAAAAGACTTAAAGAGCTGTCAGAACGCTCAGCTAAGCTTTTTAAAAGTTTGTTTTAATTATACTATAACTTTCTTCCTGGATTGCATTCATTAAAATAAGTTTGCATGGCATAAAGATGATTCACCAAAGTACTACTGTTGTAATTAAGAGTCATTATAGCATAAATTGTCTTTGTAAAAATAGTAAGCTAACATGGTTATAAATCCACTTTGTTTTCGTGTGGTTTACATGTATTTAAATGCACCCATTTTTAGTGTGCAGTTAGGTGACTTTCGATAAAGCTGCAGCTGTATAACCACAAATTTTTCTGTGGTGATAGATTTTCATTTCATTTCATTTCAATGGATAAATACCTAGAAGTAGGATTGCTGACTTTTGTGGTAAGTTGCTTAATTAAATAAAAATTGCCAAATATTCTCCAAGATCAGATGTTATTTTTAATTCCTGCCAGCAAAGTGAGTTCTAGTTGTTCCATATTTTCATCAGCACTTGATATTATCTTTTAAATTGTAGCTGTTTTAATGATGTTTCATTGTGATCTAAATGGTATTTCTCTAGTAACTAATGACTTTGAGTATTTAGTCATTTGGTTCATGAATGTGATTCTTTCCGTAACTCTGGCTGCAAACTGAATTGGATGAGAACTGAATCAAGTTCAGTGGTTAGGTTCAGTGTTGACCTTATGGGGAAATTTGATTCTGCTCGCATTCAATTTGGTTTGCAACCCAGATCATGAAGGGAATAAAGTTCATGAACCAAGGTACCACTGTTCTTGAGTTTTGTATAGTACTTTGTGAAGTGTCCAGTTTTTGGTGCATTTCTATATTGAGTTGCTTGTGTTATCATTGAGTTGTAAAGTGTGTTTGTAAAACATTCTTAAAACCATTTCTGTGACATATATGTAATTTACAATTTTGTGATAATGCAATTTACAATATTTTCTTTACGTGTTACTTTTTGTGCTGTATCTAAGAAACTTTTAACCCAGTGTCACAGAGTTCTTATTATCTTCTAGAAATTCCATAGTATTAACTCTTACTTCTAAGTCTATTATTCAGATAACATTAATCGTTATATGTAGTGTGAATCAAGGGTCAACATTCATTTTTTTCCCCATATTGATAGCAGATTATTCCAGTACCATTTATTGAAAAGACTTTCACCATCGATTTACTTTGGCATCTTTTTAAAAATAATTGACTTCATAGATGTGGTTCTATTTCTGGGTTCTGTCTTCTATTCTGTTGATCTGTTCATTTACCATTATGACAGTCTTGATTCCTATAGCTTTATAGTACATTTTGAAATTAAATAGCATAAATTCCACAATTTTGTTCTTTTTCAATTTTTTTTGAATGATATTGTTCTTTTGTATTTCCTTTTGAATCTTGGAAGCAGCTTATAAATTTCTATTTAGAGATCTTCAGCACTGGTGGGGGAAGAAAGGATGGAGAGAAACTCTTAAGTTTGAAAGTTAATATTTTTAAAGAGGTTTTTATGCATAAGTAAAAATGCTCTTCTTACACAAGATAGATAACTATACTACTAATCTCTATTAGTTCATCAAAAAGAATGGTTTGTGCTTTCATTGTTTGATCATGTTTTCATACCTGTATCTTGTAATCTGAGCAACTACTTTGAAGATAATATGCAATATATTAACCATTGTTAATCTCATTTTGTTTTCAACTTCTGTATCATGGTTTTTATTCTTTTTTCATTTAAAAAATTTTTTTAAATGCTCTTCTTACCTGTATCACTCAGGAAATTTCAAGTGTTTTAGAAGCTTTCTGCTAGGAAGTTAGAATGAAGATCAAATAAATACATTTTGTATTATAGGTTGGGGATCCATAACTTGAAAATCTGAAATTGGGGTTTTTTTTAGGAGTAGGAAAATTTATTGGGGAATGGAAATAGCTCCTGGGAGACAGGAAGAGTGGCCAAAAATCTGAAATTTGAAATGTACCAAAATCTGAAAGTTTTTGAGTGCCCACCTGATACATAAGTGGGAAAGTCTACATTTGCCCCCACATTCTGGTCACAGTCCAAATGTAAACACACTAAAATTGCTGTGTAATGTCACCTTCAGATGGTGTGTGTAACTGTATTTGTTGTGTAAGTGAAGTTTGTCTTTACATTTGAGACCCATCCTCAAGGTATTTTAGTACCTTATATTCCAGTATCTGAAAAAATCTGAAGTCTGAGATGCTTTTAGTCCCAAGACTTTCAGATAAGTCATCCACTCCCACTGATAGTAGAGAGAGTTCAGTATTTTCAGTATGAAAATTGAGATGACCAGGAGTTTGAAATGGTCACAAATTAAAATTTTCTGATTTAAATTTTAATCCGCTTGTTTTTGTATCTTGGTGTTTTTCTCTCTCCTTCTCTCTCGTTTCTCTATGTAGATGGCTCTGGAAGATTCTGAGCAGAAGCACAATCTTTTACATTCAATTTTCACGGATCTAGAGGATTTGTCCATCATTTTTGAAACGGATGATTTAGTACAGTCCATACAAGAGTTAAGTAGCCAAGTGGCAGCTTTACAGCAACAAATAGTGGAGAGCCTTCCCCATATCCAGCGGGTAGCTGATGTAAGTTTGTACCGTAAGGTTGAGACTTCTCATTTTTACTTTATATTTTATTTGGCAGATTAGAAACATATCATTAGTCATGGTCTAATTATGTGAATATACATTAAGCTCCCACATTTTTCATTTCTATTCTTTTCACTCTGGATCCCATAGTATAACTGTAACAAAAAACAAAACAAAACAAAAAAGATCATTAGCTCAGTGGCCTAAGCGCCTGCCTGGCAGGCGCGAGGTTGTGAGTTTGATCCCTGGCACCAAAAAAAACCCAAAAACAGATGAAAAAAAAAAAGATCAAATAAACTCATTGTTTTCTATTTGTCAGAGAAGAAATACTGTTAATTTAAAAACACTAATTACGGGAAAAGGTGGGGGTTGGTGCTGGCGATGTAGCTCAGCCTTAGAGTCCTTGCCTAGCCCAGCTGGAGGCACTGGGTTCCATACCCACTGCTGCAGTCTTATCAATATTTATTGAGGGGCTGCTGTATCAATCAGTGGATTATTTTGAGGGGTGCTGGGCATAAAACCCAGGTCCTTGATTACTCTAGTCAAGCTGTATACTACTGAACCACACCCTTCCCTGGGATTTTTAAGTAGTTTCATTGTTGCTTGAAATATACGAGGCATTCACTTAAATATTGTCACTCAGTGAGGGCAGTTATACTTACGCCTTAATTATTTACCTTTTGGGCATGCCCTGTACCTTGCTCGTAACCTTAAGAAATAATAATTATGGAAGTAAATTCTTGGGTGTTAACACCTATCCCCCAAAGTTTTAAATAGCTTCTGTGATTTCTGATGGAAATTATCCTGAAATACACTGTAGAATGTTATTTTATTTTTTGTGGCACCGGGAATCAAACTCACAACCTTGCGCCTGCCAGGCAGGCACTTAAACCACTGAGCCAAACTCCCAGTCCTAGTTTTTTGAGACAGGATCGCACTGTGTAGCTCAGGCCAGCCTTGTGCTCACGAAGACCAAGCTAGTCTCAAACTAACAAGGCTCCTCCTACCCAGCCTCCCCAAGTGCTGGGATTAAAGGTGTGTGCCACCATGCCCAGCTCATTGTAGAATTTTAAATACCTCCTTGAACAGTAGGTGTAGAAAACAAGTTCAGCGTAATATAACTTTCTCCTGTAATTTGGAGACACATCTATAAAGTCACTGTCCTTAAGTTCTGCCTTTCCTTATATCAAATGGCTTCAAACTGCTATATTTGATTTTGTTTTTTGGTACTGGGAATCGAACTCAGGACCTTGCACTTGCCAGGCAGGCACTTATGCCGCTGAGCTGTGTCCCAGGCATTATATTGCTATAATCTGAAACCCTCAATCTATTTTAATTTTTTTTATGCTCTCCATTATTAACTGTACCACTTACAGCTTTGATGCATCTGCACCAAGCTGTAAAGTCAAGGTCTGAGGGTTTCTCTGACAGTCGTGGGCTTTCGTCTCCAATGGGTAGGTTTTGCAGCATGTATTTTAACATATTTTTGCAGTGTGTTTTACTTTAAGATTCTTGACCAAGTTTTGGATGTTGGTGTTGCTAAGGAAAATAACCACTGGGCAAGTGACCTATTGTTGAAATTAATCTGAATGGGTTATAAAGTAATGTAGTGGCATTCTGCTTGGCAGAAGCTTATTGGGGTGACAAGAAACCCTCTCAGTCTTCTAGCTCCTTGTGTTAGTTTCTCAAGGGTGACTTTATCATTGTACTAAACTGCGGGAGTTTTTAAAATGTCAGACTCTATTTGTATTCAAGTGTTTTAACACAGTCCAAAGATAAATTCTAAAAGATTTTAGATAGTTGAGAGTTCACTAATGAGTTTGCATGCCTACTAGTTTTGTTTTCATGAGTAATTGAAAATTGGCTGTGATTTTCTTTAACTCAAGAAGGCATAAGCAATGCTTCATGGTTAGGTATGCTGTTAGAGTGAAAAAGTGTTTTTATTGAAAACCATGAAGAGTATCTCTGTGCAGCCCTTGATTCATTTTTAAGACGTATAAGTTTCAAATGTTCTTTGGTTAAATATGAGAGAAGAATTAATGGCAATAAGTAGTGTTTTACAGATTAGGGATGAAGGACATATTGGATGAATGTGCTCTTGTTTCTAAAATTCTAGGATGTGGTTGCTATTGAATCTGAAGTAAAAGCAATGGAGAAAAAAGTTTCAAAAATCAAAACTATCCTGTTATCAAAAGACATATTTGACTTTTCACCTGAAGAACATCTTAAGCACGGAGAGGTGAGCATGGATCATTACTAGAAGTATTTTCTCATAGTACTTATTGTGTCTATTTAAAAGTATGTAATAATAGGATGTGGTACAGAGCATCAGTATTGCTTTGTGATGCTGGGGATCACACCCAGGGCTCACATATACTAGGTAAGTGCTCTACCACTGTGCTACTCTTGCAGACCCCAAAATATTAATCTGCTAGAGCAATGGCAAAATAAGTAGGAAAAAAGATATGAAGGAAGCCAGGTGTGGTGGCACACACCTGTAATCCCAGCACTTGAAAGACTGAGGTAGGAGGATTGCTTTGAGTTTGAAGCCAGCCTGAGCTACATAGTGAACTCAAGGCCAGTCTGAACTACCTAGCAAGACCCTGTCTCAAAAAAAACCAGAAAAAATAATATGCGTGAGTAATAATATTCATAATGCTTTTTTTTTTTTTTTTTCTTTGGCGGCACCAGGGATCAAACTCACAACCTCGTGCCTGCCACACAGGTGCTTAAGCCACTGAGCCAAACTCCTGGCCCTAGTTTTTTGAGGCAGGATCTCATTATGTAGCTCAGGCTAGACTTGCGCTCGCGTCGTTGCCCAGGCCGGCCTCGAACTCACAACGCCCCTCCTACCTCAGCCTCCCAAGACCTGGGATTAAAGGCATGCGCCACCATGCCTGGCTCTCATAATGCTATTATATGAAGATAATTTTCCTATGGGTTACTTTTTCATTTAAGTTTTGCCTTTAAGTCAAACTCAAGAGCTTGAGCACCTGAGTTATCCTGCAGTTGGTTTTGGCCCCACTGATGCTGCTATTAGCCATGTGACTCTGAGATATGTTCGATGGATTGATTTTCATGTCTGTGCCTTGGTATTGTCGTGTTACACTGGTCAGTTACAGTGTATATAGATCCCGTAGGTCAGGAACTGAGACATGCTAAACAGCAGACCAGCATCAGTTTTCTCTTAGTCTAATAGTTGAGATGTGTGCTTTAGGACCAAGTAGGCCTGGTTTCTAATCCCACCCCTTCCTCTTGCAGTGTAACCTTTCTTGAGTCTTCTAACTTCTAATTTCATTACCTGTGAAATACAGAGTAGAATGGTTTCCCCTCTGAGGATTGTTGTGGGGAGTGAATGAAATTGTACCTATGAAGTGTTTAGTAAGGTGAATCATCTCTTCTAATTTATTAGTAACTCCAGATCCTAAGAGTCAGATGTTATTAAAGCAAAATATCATTATACTCCTGAGATTCATAAAATTTAGCCAGACAGTTCAATTAAATGAACATATTTTGAGCATATTTTGTAGGAGGCCTTGTGCTAGGGACAGTTGCTTTGAAAGTACGATGTTGTACTTGCCTTTAATGTAGCTCTCTGACCGGTGACAATATAGAAAGCTGCACAAGAGTGTTTCTCAGAGCAGGGAGAGAGAGAAGGAAGAGAGGGTGTTGTGGGTGCATCAGCCAGTGCCAGGACTACTCGCCCGG
>RJWM01021689.1:0-34888 GCA_004363535.1 Dasyprocta punctata
CACAGCGGTTTACAAGAATCACCTAAACACAGAGTCGCTTTTGTAAACACAAGTTTTACTGCATCTGTGGACTTCAGCAGGTTGGATGCAGCTGTAAAGTTTATAGCAAGAGAAATTCTAAAAAACAGCCAACAAGACGGGAAGCAACATGTGTCCCGTTAATAGGGTAAACAGTGGTACATTCACAAAGCAAAGTACTATGCTGCTGGGAAAGAATGCACGAAGCCAGGCTCGAAGCTGCATGCGAGTAACCACAGCACTGGGAGGCTGAGGCAGGCGGATCGAAAGTTTGAGGCTAACAAGGGTTATGTAGCATGTTCAAGACTGGCCTGGAATATAGACTGAGATCTTGTGCCAAAAAACAAAAACAAGCGCCGGGCGTGGTGGCACACACCTTTAATCCCAGCACTCGGGAGGCTGAGGTAGGAGGAGCGTTGTGAGTTCGAGGCCGGCTTGGGGTACAGCATGAGCCAGGCCAGCATGAGCCAGGCCGGCCTGAGCTACATAGTGTGACCCTGCCTCGAAGAAAATAGGGCTGGGGGTTTGGCTCAGTGGCTCAAGCGCCTGCTTGGGAGTTCGATCCCAGGTACTGACAAAGAAAAAAAAAAAAAAAAAAGAATGGATGGAGATCCTATGGTCTGCCGCAGGGGGGTTCAGGAGTGTGGTTTAACCTAAGCAGAAAGCTGCAGGTTGATTGGGTTGAGGTGACAGAGGACAAAATGAAAGAGGGGGTCCCCAAAAGAAGGGGCTACAGGGGCAAATTCTGTACAAACTCTCCTGTCTTGGGCTGATCCCTGGAACGCACATGTCGGAAGCTGGCAGTGTGGGCCCAGTCCCACGCCTCAGCCTCCAGGGAAAGACCCCAGATGTGTCCCCAGAGACCACCTAACCCAAGCCCCCAGAGTTCCAGGGAACCAGGTGAAAACAACTGACTGCAAACAGTCAGCTTCCTTCAGAGGAAGATGACATCCGGAGTCTCTGTGACGGCTCCCCATCAGGTTGGGGCACAATAAACACAGCCACTCGGGGTGGTGGGGACGGGACTGGCAGGGAGGAGGTGGGTGGCCGGCAGGAGCCGCGGCGGCGCAGACGTCGGTCGGCAGTCCGAGGAACTCATCAAAAAGACGCTCGCAGACAGCAAACAGATGGGGAAATCCACAGCTACTTCCCCCGACCAGAGCCAAGCAAACAGCTCAGAGCTCAAACATACAGTACCCGGATTCTGACAATTCACAGGTGTGCTCACAGCCGTGTGGAATAAGCAGAGGGAAATCCGAGAAATCGAGGGCAGATCAGTAGATGGGACCCAATCCTCTGGGCAGACAGAGAAGAGATGAAAACAAACAGCTCCCCCACAAAAACAAGACGCAAAACACAAAAGCCAGAGCCACAGTTGCGAAAGGAGTAACACACATGCAATTAGTTTCAAACGGAAGGATATAAAATATACTTCAGGAGATAATGGCTGGAAATTTTTACAAATTTAGTGAAAACACAGTTACACAGCACAAACCCTTAACGAAGGATAAATAAGAAGGACAAATAAAAAGGAAAGCAGACCTCGGTATATTACAGTCCAAGAGCAGAAACCCAAGGATAGAGGGGGGCAAATGCCCTTGAAAGACACAATCTAATACAGTAATAATGATAAAACAAAAGCTGACTGCTCATCAGAAATGAGGGGGGGTGGGGGAGAATTGACAACTTTGAACTTCTCAAAGGAAAGGAAGGGAAAGAAAAGAAACAACTAGCCCCTGAGCCCTCTGCAAATATAGGACTCTATACCCTGCAAAATAATCCTTCAAAAGGAAAGCAAAATAAAGACATGTTCTGATAAGCAGCATCTGAGAGAATTAGTCACCAGCAGATCTGCACTGCGAGAAATGGCAAAAGAAAAATGAGATTCCTCAGGCTGAAGGGAATACAAGAGACACAGGAAGAGACAAAACTGTCGGAAATGAAAAAAACGTAGGAAAATATTTAAAGAATTATCTTTATGTTTTTTATAATTTCTTCAAGTGACAACTGGCTGTTTAAAGCAAAAATTACAGCATTTTACTATGGGGCTGAAAGTATCTGTAGACACAAATCGTGCGGCAGCCACAGCTCAAAGGCGGCGGCAGAGAGGATTCGGCAGCATGACGCTGCTTTGATGGATGATGGCACAGCGTCTGCTCTAAACAGACTGCAAAAAGCGAAGATGGATTTAGAAAATGGGCAAATGACCTGAGCAGACACCTCAAGGAAAGAAGATGGCCAGGAGTGATGGTGCACACCTACAGTCTCAACACTTGGGAGGCTGAGGTAGGAGGATCACTGTGAGTTCAAGGCTAGCCTGGGCTACACAGTGAATTCAAGGCCAGTCTGAATAGCATAGTGAGACCCTGTCTCAAAAAAAAAAAAAAAAAAAAAAAAAAAGAAGAAGAAGGAAAGAAAGACAGAAAACATACCAATGGCAAATAAACACATGAAAAGATACTCTTCCTCATATGGCACAAGGGAATCACAAAGGAAGTCAGTGAGATTCTACCCACCGGAACGGCCCCAACCCCGAACACAAGGACACAGAGCAGAGCTCCTGCCCATCACTGGTGGGAAGGGCAAACCCCGCAGCCCCTTGGAAACACAGTTTCTTGGCTCTTCGCCAAGCTGCACAGGGCCTTTCTGTAGCCCCTGGGTGCAGCAAGACACAATGACACGGCGGGCTGCTCCTGGACGCCTTCCTCATCATCGCCCACAACGGGCGGCGGCCGAGCTGGCCTTGGGATAAACAAACAGGGAGCCGGCTTGGCAGCGGAAGGTTATTGGATGCTGAAAAGACTCAGAAGAGGCAGGCATCTGGAATCCCGGTGCTCAGGCCGGCTGATGGCAGGTTCAAGCCCAGTGTGCGCCTGTCTCAAAAGGCAAAATAAAACAGGGCTGGGGACATAGCTCAGCGCAAAGGTCCTGGCTTCAATCCCCGTACTGCAGGGGGATAAAGAAATTTAAGTGCACAATACGAAGTAACAGAAGTTGGTCTGAAAAAGCTGCTTTCTCCATGATTCCAACTATGCAATGTTCTGGAGCAGACAAAACTCCAGAGACTATGAAAGACCAGGGTTTAGGGCAGGAAATGACATCTGTCAGGCCCAGAGCGGACCGGGAAGGAGGGAACTGGCTGGACTCTGGACTTGGGGCGACAACAGAGTCTGCATTGACTCACTGACTGTGACCAGGTGCAGCTCCGACGCAGGACAGGTGACACAAGCTGAGTCTCCATGGGAGGAGGCACTATGTGAGAACTCTGTATTTTTTTATTCAATTTTGCTGGGCTTTTTTGTTTTATTTATTTATTTTTTAATTTTTGAGACAAGGTCTTGTTATTAGAGTCCAAATTGGTCTTAAATTCACTATGTAGCCCAGGTTACCTCTGAACTCTTGGAGAACCTCCTGTCTCAGCCTCCCAAGTGCTGGGATTACAGCATACTTTACCATGTCTGGCCCACAATTCTGCTGTAATCCTAAAAATAAAGTCTTAATTTTAAAAAGTTAAATGTATACTGAAATCCTTAGAACAAGTAACAAACATAATGCTAAAAGGTACAACTGAAGAGTCAGGCAAAGGAATAAAATGGAACAAAAAATTTCTTTCATGAACACAAGACAAAGCAGAAAAGGAGGAAGAAAGAAAACACAAGAACAATGAAAGATAAAGGATAATGTGACAGACCCAGTCCTGACCACAGCACAAAAGACATTCAGTGGAAATGGACACAGAAAAAAAAATAACACCGAAGGGGCACAAAACATCTCAGAAACTGGAGAATGCTTTATGAGGTTTTCACAACCCCAATAGCGCCGCACGACTTGAAAAAACAGTACCAGAAAATGGAAGTTTACTCACCCCAATCCCACTGAAGCACAAACATCTGATATCCTCACCATACGATCAGGAATCGGACCAAACAACATTAAAAAAAAAAGGTGCATCGGGACCCCAGGGTAGTGCGGCAGCAAACCGTTTCCTCGTGGAATTTACTCCTCAGTGTTTCCCTGGGAAGACTTCCCCACGATACGAACGGGCTCACTCCAGGCCAGTGAAGTTGTTTTAACAGTGAAGAAGAGAAACCATAAATCATCCCCGGGGAGACAAAAATCCCACACTGAGTGTGATAAAAACCACTGGGAAAGCAGGCATCAAAGGACGCTGGCTTGGCCTGTCTCGGCAGAGGCGCAGGGTGGGGTGGTGAGATTCAGCAGGTCCTCTGCCGGGGAGCATTCGGTGAAAGGCCCTAAGGAAGCTGGGAGTGCGAGTGGCCCCCCAACCCAGCGCGGGCGTCTGCAGAGAACGTGTGGCCGACGCCCCCGAAGGGGACCAGCAAAGGCATCTGCCCGAAGACGGGGAGCAAGGCGAGGACGTCTGCGGCCGCTTTTATGTGAAAGCCCCAAAGATTTGGCGAGTGACAAAAGACACAGAAGTCACAAAGATGCGCACGCGGACAGTCTGGCCGCCGCTAGTGAGGCCCTAGGAACCTCGCAGTGAAGGCTGGAAGCTGACAAACGAACCAGGACAGCTCGTAACCGGCTATGACGGAACAAGAAAATCCACACCGACAAACCAGCAGCCGCCAGCTGGAGAACCGACAGAATCCCACTGATGATAAAAGCAGAAAGCAGGGAATGCTTAGGAATACGTTTAATGGAAGACACTGTGCCGTCCTGAAAATTACAACCCTCGGCGGAGAGAAGTAAGATTAGACGCAGCGAGGGCATCGATGCCCGGGTCCCCCGTCTCCGTGTGCTGAAGGCAACAGTAATCAAAGCCAAAGAAAATCCTCCCCCGCTGCCTTTATAAAAACTGGACAGGTTGATTCTAAAAGTCACAGGGAAAAAGAATCCATTTAACCAAAAACAACCGGAAAGGAAGGCAAGGCTATGAGATTTGGAACTCCTACCTTTGAGCGCCAGCGATCCAGCCAATGCGTTATGGTAGAAGGGCAGACAAACAAGCAACAGAAGAGGCCAGAGAGGCAGAGACGGTTTTCAGAAAGGCGCCAAGCGAATGGTCAGGGAGCCTCTCCCCTGCGTGAGGCAAGAACGGACGGCGGTCCTGTGTCACACGAGCGCACACACAGCGGACAAGAAATGGTCGCAGCTTAGCACGGAGCGGCCGGCCTGACACATCTTCTGCGTGGAAACGGATCTCGGGGTGGAAGGGCTCCCAGAGAAGACGCGGGAGGTACTGAGTGGGAAGAGAAACTTGTGACAGTAGATGTTGTACAGTAAAAACCCTCTGCTTATGCGGTGACCTCATTAAGAATGGGAAAAGGGGATCAGAGACCGGAAGCAGCAGTGTGGAACATCTTGAGACCCAGGCCCCGCCGCTTCCTGCACACCAGGGCTGCAGGGTGACGCGAATTCAAATGACGCACGAGCACAGAAACTCCATGGGGACTGAGTCACCTGGGACAGCCAGCTGAAGCCACAGGCAAGACAGCTGGGCGCTCACCTGCCTGAGCGCTTAGAGTTAAAAAACCTAGACGGTCTTGCGACGGGAGGGCGGGGAACTTGTGGTCACTCATTCGTTGCTGGTGGCCCAACATGCTGTGACCACACGGGAAGACAGCCACACTGAGCACACACTTGTCATGTGCCCCCGGAGGTGCACTCCTGGCCAGTCGTCCACAAACCTGTCCCCAACAGGACCCGTGTGGAGGTGACCCCGGTGTCCATCGGCAGGTGGACAGCCCAGCCACACAGGCGGCAAGGCAGTAGCTAAGCTGAGGTGGATCTTAAATGTAGAGGCTGCACCAGAGAATCCAGACACCAAAGGCAGCGCCCCAGAGCAGACAAAGCAACCTGTGGGAACAGAGGCTGGCTCGGGGGAGTCTCGGGGGGGGCTGGAACTGCTTAACTTGACCAGGGATGTGGGCACCCTTTGTGCACCCTCACGGGAGTGTTCCTGGGGTCCGTGTCTGTCACTGCAGCTAGACAGGGTGCAGCTGGGGTGCTCCGCCTGGAGCCTGGGGTGCCCAGGGGCACAGAGAACGCAGGGCCGTGGGAGGCAGTCAGGTGCGTGAATCTCAGAGGGCCCGGGTGGCACCGTTACGGGCTGCCCCTTCTCTGACAGCCAACAGCACGGTCGTCATGGCGAGCCTGCTGCCAGGGGAAGGTGGACGCATGATTCCAGGCGCGGTTATTCTTCACCGTATGCACGGTGACTAAGGCTATGATTTTAAAGCCTGAAAGCTCTTCAATGCTTTGGAACAAAATCATGCTAAAAATAGAAAACATTATGCGGGCAGCATTAGTGCTTCTCACGAGTAACGCGTTTGTGCTCGTTCCAAGCATCGGCTTACTTTCCAAGTTAGGACGGGGTCCTGGCTCTGAGGTTGGACCAGAGCTTAGGAAGCGTTTTCACTCTGTTAAAATTCTGCAAATCCAGGGAGACAATGTTAGCCGCTCAGTAACACCCTCGAGGTCGCTTTAAATCACGGCACCCAGTCACTGAGCTCTCGCTGCTGCGTGCCGGCCCTCGCTGATCGTTTTGCATAAATGACTTCCTGTGCCCTCCTGAGACCCACGCCGAGGACGGACTTGAGCTCCGGTTTTGCACAGGACAGCGAGGCTCAGGGCGGGGCAGTCGCCGCTCTAAGGCCATCGCCGGCAGCCGCCAAGTGACCGGGCCGCTATTCTCACCGCCCCTGCCCAGCCCACGGCTCTGGTGTGGGTTCCCGCAAAGCCGGTGGAGATGACACCAGAGACCCGTGCCCTGCGGCCAGCAAAGCTGAGCACCGTCCCTCCCTCCGTCCCTCTCCCTGGGAATTCGACACTGCACTGAGGTCCCCCACAGGACTCTGGGGCACTTCCGGTCTTCCCAGGACAGAGGAGGCCCTCGGTGGGGGCACGGGGCTGGGGGAGCCCACAGTGGGACTGTGCACCCGCCCGAGGGCCTGGGGGGACCCGCCTATGGCAGCCACAACGTCACATACACTGTGCTGTGAACCTCTGCGGGACTCTCAGATCCTCCCGCTCACAGTGGCTGGGCTTCTGAAACACTTATGATTGTAGCGAACCCAGTATATCTCACAACACTTCATTTCAACAGGCACCATTCGCTCACAAACCAGGCTTGGTGGGACACGCCTGTAATCCCAGCACTCAGGAGGCTGAGGCAGGAGGATTTCAAATTCGAGCCTGGCCTGCACAATTTAGTGAGGCTTTGTGTCATAAAACCAAAAAAACAAAGAACAAACGAACAAAAATCCAAAACAAAACAAAACCCTCTAAAATAAAACCAAAAACCAAAAATAAAACAAACGAAGAATGTACAACTTAGAGCAGCTCTGCGGTTGGTTGCCTGGGACGAAGGGAACAGGGGAACGGGGAGCGGCTGCTCCTAACTGGGGCTCCTTTGGGGCCAGGCACGGGGCGCTGAGGAGCCAGGGTGGGGGGAGTGCGTGGGACGTCAGCTCTGTCCCTAAGAGAAACACCTGGAATACAGCACAGGGGACGAGGAGGGTCCCCGCGCCTGGGCCGGGAAAGCTGGCTTGGGGTGGGGGAGGGAGGCGCCGGTGCTGCCTGGGAAATGGCCCCTCGGAGACCTGGGCTCTGCCAGGGCCGGCTGTGCCCGGCCACTTATCTAGGAGCAAAGTCCTGTCGGCCAGGAGTGACCCGGCCCGCTTCTCACGCTGCTGGCGGGTGCGGCAGGGGTGAGGCCCACGGGGCCCTACCGGGATTCTCGGAAGCAGCACCGCCCCCTGGGCCAGGCCGCGGGTGCTTGACTGTGGCAAGTGGGGACAGACACACGTGAGGACAGACGCCCTTACTGCCCGGTCACTCGGAGCATGGCCACGCCCAGCACCCTCCTGGGGCTCCACAGCCGGCTGTATCTTACACACTTTGGGGCTCCTGGACCCTGGCTTCTGGGGGCCTACAGCAGGTGACCCCCACGTGCAGCTGCCAGCCCTTTTCTAGGACCTTGCCCTCCAGGGAGGCGCTCAGCCCTTTAGATTCAGCTGACAGCCGGATGTGGCGCACACCCAGAGTCCCAGTACTCTGGGAGGCTGAGGCAGGAAAACTGCCGAGTTTGAATTCAGCAACACTGGGCACAGGTTCTAGCTCTGAGCTCCACCCCAGCCCGAGTTCTTCCCCTTCATGAGCGTCAACTGGTCCTGCTGGCCCTAGGTTGGCCGCAAAGTTACACAGAATTCATTTTCTGGGGAGCATCTGAACGCAGCGGTCACTGTCACCCTCCCCCAAACCTTGGCGCCTGGCTGCCCCGCCCTGTCCTCTGTCCTGGCTGCAGCGGAGTCCCCAGATCCTTCTCCAGCGCACACCACTCTCCGGGGCCTCAGTCCTGGCCTTCCCTCCCAGCCCACCTGGGCTCCCGGGCCCAGCCTCATCGCAGCCCGGAACTGGGCAGGAGGACCGACTTTGTCCCCTCTGTCCCCAGTGGAGCCGGCCCACCTCGGCGGCACCCTCCAGGGCTGGGGACCCCGCAGGCCCCATCCTCCCACTGCCACAGAGCCTCTGCCATCCCACCTCCACTGGTTAATCCAGGGTGGGGTTAATGTAGAAATAAACAACAGAAAGGAAAGGGGAAATACCTAAATATCTGGAAATTAAACAACAGGCTTCTAAATAGGGAATGGGTTGGTGAAGGAACTAACCAAAGAGAAATGAGAAAACAGTTTGCACTGAAAAAAATGAAAACGCAAGAATGCTGATAAAATTATGTTCACCAGGAAACCTTCAGCTTTGAATTGCTTTACTATGCAAAAAAAAATTCTAAAATCAATGATCTAAGCTTCTACCTTTAGAAAGTAGCGGGGAAAGAAACCTGGAGAGAGAAAAAGGAAATAAAAAAGACAAGAAACAGACAAAGTAGGAGACAAACAACTGAGAAAATGAAAGGAGTTGGGCACGGTGGTGTAGGCCTGTAATCCCAGCAGTGGGGAGGCTGAGGCAGAAGGATCCCAAATTCAAGTCCAGCCTTGGCAATTTGGTGACTTGGTAAAACCCTGTCTCAAAAAAAAATTAAAAAAATAAATAAATAAATAAAAAATAAAAAAAAGGGCTGGGCATGTAGCTTAGAGTGATGCCCTGGTTTTTAATCTCTAGCACTGAAGTGGGGGAAAAAGAAGAAAGAAGAGAAAAGTGCTGGATGGGGTGGCGCTTGCCTGTAATCCCAGCTCTTGGGAGGCAGGAGGATTGCTGAGGGTTCAAGGCCAGCCTGGGTTATGCAGTGAGTTCAAGGCCAGCCTGGGTTACAGAGTGAAACCCTGTCTCAAAATAAATAAATAAATAAATTCTAAAAAAAGCAAAGAAAGAGAAAAAAAAAAAGGAGAGGGGAAGGAAATGGAATACAAACCTCAATGAAACCTACAGCTGGCTCTTTGAAAAAAATAAATCAATAAAACGTATGAGGGCCAGGCAGATTAGTTTTAAAAGCCACCTAACGGTGCATCTCAGAGCAGACACCCACAGTGAGGGGCTGCAGGCTACGCTAACACCCTGAGAGGGGGAGGGGCTCCCACTAAGGGATGTATTTCAGCCTGATCGTCCAATGAAGTCCTGGGAGAACCAAGGCGGAAGGCACAGAGGTGAGGCCCTTTCTATTTCTAGTTTGTTGAGAGCCTTAATTATTAGTTGGTGCTGATTTCTTTTCTTTTCTTTTCTTTTCTTTTTTTAGGTGTGTGTTTTTCAGGCAGGGTCTTCCTAAGTAGTTCAGGTAGGCCTTGAACTCACTGCGCAGCCCAGGCTGGTGTTGAATTTATGGCAATCCTCCTGCCTCAGCCTCCCGAGTGCTGGGATTACAGGCGTGTGCCTCGACACCAGGCTCCGGCACTGAATTTTCAGTTTCGTCAGTGGAAAGCCCTCCAGGCTTTCTGTCAATTCACACTCAAGGCCGAGGGCGCTGGGTCTCAGGAGAGGCGTGTGCGTCACGGGAACAGAAGGCTCACAGCCGTGGTCTGCTGAGCGCGGACGAAGGTGCCCTGGAGCTCCCGGAGGAAGGGCTGCGCCGCGTGAACCCACAGAGGAAAGGAAACCTCACAGTTAAACCTTTAAGCACAGCCAGATGCACTGGTGAGTTCTATCAAACGTGCAAGGCAGCAGTAACGTCAGCCGGGGCCAACTTTCCAGGAAAGGCGGGGTGGGGGCGGGGCACTTCCCAACCACCTTCGCGGGCCGGCGCGACCTTAATAGCAAAACCAGATGGACACGGTTTAAGAAAACTGGGGACCCACGGCTCTCCTGAGCGCTGACGTAAAAACGCTTGTAAACTGACTCTGAAACAAAAACAGGCCATGCCACAGCCTCGCGGGGTTTACACGGGGATGCGAGGTCAGGGTTTTAAAGCCAGCTGGTATAATTCACTGTGAAGAGAGCCGAGGAGCAAAGCCAGGCTCATCTCCAGGAGGGCAGAAAAGTCTTTAACAAAACTCAGCACCAGCTTAATAGTAAGGCTCTCGACACATTGGAAATAGAAAAAAAACGAACAAAAATCCTCAAAAAAAGTAAGCGCTAATGCCGTCCCCGGGGGTGTCCATGCCCACCCACTCTCCCCTAAGGCCACCGCCTTCACCCCGTGCTCCGCAGGGCAAGAAAGAGCGCTAAAAGCTACAAAAGCATCCAGGCCGAACCAAAAAAAGCGATTCTCTATTCGTAGATGGGGAAAATTGCCTACGGGATTATTAAAAGTCTATGAAAAGGCGGCAGACCTGTTAGATGAGTCTCATGAGGTCCATGCACAAAAGCTAAGCATGTTTCCATATGCTAAAAGACAGTGGAAATGGAAACTGGAAATTCAGTGTGTGTGTGTGTGTGTGTGTGTGTGTGTGCACGCGCGTGTGGTGCCGGGAATCCGAGCTGGATCCCCACGCGCGCTAAGCGAACCCTCTCTCCCTGAACTACCCGCCCAGGCCTTGAAGCTTTAAAAAACCCATTTATTAATAGCCTTAAAAAATGAAATACTTAGCGATGAACTCATCACTATACACTCAGGAACTTTACACTGACAACTAAAACACGTTACTGAGTGCCATGAAAGGAAGCCCAGATACGTGGTTACACCCTGCTCATATTATTAAGACGAGAATTCTTCCAAATCACTCTGAATACTCAAAGCGATTTTCAGTAAGTCCTAGCAGGCCTTTTTTTTTTTTTTTGGTAGCAATGGTCAGACAGGCCCTAAAATGTATTTGAAGATAAAAGCAGGAATATTTTTGAGAAAGATGAAAGAAACGAGAGACTTATGCTACTTGTCCTCGAGACTGGCGATCTACGATCATCAAGATGGTGTGCATTAAGGAACAGAACACTGGGGCCCCAAAGGCCCACGCGTGTGGTCACCTGAGTGTGGGCGAAGGCACCCGGGGCTCGGGGGAGGGCTGTGCTGGTGGACACGCGCCGCCCTCCTCCTCCCCCTCTTCCTGGCCGGCTGGGCGTGACCACAGCACGCATCCTGGCCGTGTGGCAGGGCGTCCGGCAACACGGCGGGGACATTGTGTCCCCCAGATCCCCTCCTGAAGCCCCACCCCAACCGTCTGCGAGGGAGGCCTGGGCAAGCCCAGCAGGGGGCTCTGCTGAGGGTAACTGGGGTAACAAGGGGGTCCAGGCAGCGGACGCAGCTCAGGAGGGCCAGACACCGGAAGGCAGCGTGGGCTCTGGGCAGATGGGGAGTTGGGGAAGGGCGCTGGACGAAATCCTGGTGAAATCCAAATAAAATACTATTAAGTAGGGCTGGGGATTTAGCTCAGTGGCCTAAGAGCCTGCCTGGCAGGTGCGAGGTTGTGAATTCGATCCCAGATACCAAAACAAAAAAACAAAAAAAGCAAAAAAGCACTATTAAGTCAACGGCTTGACAAGCTTTTTATAATGAAAAATATTTTTATACTAGAAAAAACTAAAACTCATATATATATATATATATATATATATTTTTTTTTTTTTTTTGGTCTTTTTGAGACAGAGTTTCTCTGTGTAGTCCAGGCTGGACTTGAGCTCAATCTGTAGCCCAGGCTGGTCTCAAACTTGCCACGATCCTCCTGCCTCAGCCTCCTGAGTGCTGGGATTACAAGTGTGTACCACCACACCCAGCATAAAACCAACAATTTTTATTTTACCATCTACTGTCAGAAGAATTGAATTTAGAGTTTTCATAAAAAAGCAACTCAAGCAGAAAACAAGTTAAAGCAACCAATAATGGGGCATGATAGTGCCCACCTGGAATCCTAGCACTCAAGGAGGCTGAGGCAGGAGGATGACAAGTTTGAGTCCAGCATGGGCAACTTAGTGACTTAGCGAGAGCCTGTCTCAAAATAAAAAATTAAAAATAAAAAGGACAGGGATGGCAGTTCAATGCAAAAGCCTGAGCTTCGATCCTCAGTGCTGCAAAAAGATAATAAACAAACAGGCAAATTAATTAATTAAAGGAACTAGTGGTCTCCTGTGAATGCTGTCCTGTTGTAGATGGGAAGCTGAGGCCCACTGCCACGCACACTGCCTCTCCACGGGTGTTTTAAATTCTAGTTGGTAACCATCCCTCCTCCAAAAATTTAAATTAAATTTAACAAAGGAAAAGAAACCTAAAGCCTTGTCTCATGTCATATGTAAAATTTAACAGGAAATTGGTCACAGTCTGGGGTGGGGCCCCCAGCGCCTTGAAATACTTTGCATAAATAAATAACTGAACTGTACAAGCTGCAACTGCAAAACTCCCGGAGGAAAACGAAGAGGCGGCTTCACAACTACGGGAAAAACTCTGATTTCTTTGATAGTGGAGCAAAAGCACAAAATTGATAAAGAACAAAAGCGGATTATTAAAGAACAAAAATCAATAAAACCGGGCCTACTCAAAATGTCAAACCTAGGGTCATCAAAAGCCACTAATCAGAAAATGAGACGGAAGTGTGTGGAGCAGGGAAGGTGTTTATAACCTGGACCCGACAAAGGGCGTGGCCCCTCAGGACACACACAGCTCAGGAGCAAAGTGGCCAATGGATCCCTGAAGATCTGAACGGACAGACAGACGGACGCCACACAAAGGAGGTCAATGAGTGAGTGAATGCCGGAAATACTCAGGGCCTGGAGTGACCAGGGGGACACAGACGAAAACGCCGGCCCGAGCCACCTCGCAGCCATCAGGATGGAGAGAGAGCACAAAGAGGCAGCTGCCACCCTGGGCGGTAGCGGGGGGCCCCAACCTGTGCACTGCTGGGGCCACTCTGGAGCCCGGGGTGCGTTTGATAAAGGTAAACACGCACACTCTCGGGAGGCTGAGCCAGGGGGATCGCTGAGGGTTCTAGGCCAGCCTGGGCTCCACAGTGAGATCCTCGCTCAAAAAACAAAACAAAACAAAACAAGACAGGACAGGACAAAACTGTCAAGCATGTACAGAACCCCACGGCCCGGCGTCTGTTCTGGGGTAGCTACCTGAGGGAGATGACGAGGTCTTCGATGCTCCTAGCCACTTTGTTCATAAAAGCCCCCACTGACAACAGTTCACAAGTGCACCCACACTGCACCGGAAAACCACGCCGGCGCCCCCACGTTCCAGAACACTTTCAGGTGGACGCTGCAGGTGGGGTCACCACGCTGGGCCTCGGTTTGGGCGGGCGCACACATTTTCTGAAATGTATGACAGGGAAGTACCTCGGCACCAGCAGGGTGGTATCATGCATACATGACACCTAAACAAAGGCGATTTCACAATTCAGAAAGAAATGGGAATCTAAGAGAACCACAGGCCCGGGGCGGAGGCCCCAGGAACCCCTGAGGGTTGCAGGCAGTGTCACTCAGCAAAGGCCAGGTCCTCAGGGTCTGGGGGGACGCAGGCGGGTGGGGTCTGCGGCAGCGTGGGGCTCAGAGGCTGCCGGACCACGGGCTGCAGCCCCCAGCGCTGCGCAATGCGCGTCCCGTCCTGGGGACAGGCTGCAGTCGCTTGCTCCGCTTCGGCATCACAGTGCAGCAGGGAGGGTCTTACCCGACAGGTGCTTGGTGGCCACAGGTCTCACTTTGTACGGCGTGCTGCAAGAGAAGAAGGTGCCGCGGTGAGAGGCCGCCCCAGCTGCCGAGCCTCCGCCGCCAGAGACGAGCGCGGAGAACTGGACCTTCCGCATCTGGGGCCAGAAGCCGGCCTCGTGCCTGCCAAACATGCACTCTACACTGAGCCACATCCCCACCCTCCTTGTGTTTTCTATTCTTCTTTTGAGACAGGGTCTCACTGTATAGCCCAGGCCAGCCTCGAACTGTGAAGCTCCTCCTGACTCAGTCTCCCAAGTGCTGAGATTATAAGCGTGCACCACCACACCTGGCTTTCTTCTTCTTTTTTTTTTTAAATTACTCTCTTAAGATGTCCTATGCTTCCTCTGATGAGTTCCAAATGTCCTAATTACATCACCAGAACAGTGGACTTCCTTTATAACCTTCACACTTGGTCAATGACACAGATTTTGTCATGGGCATCCTACCCAAGTCTGGCCCCTGGGATTCTGATCTGATTGTCCAAATCCATGCCCGTGTCCCCCAGGCGGGTGGCTCTCTCCCTCCAGCCCATCCAGGCTCAGGATGACTGTGGCCCTGGATGGACAGGACGGGATGGAGCCAGGGGCCCAGCCGAGATGCCCAGGGCCTTGGCGGTGTCACCCTGGCAGATCAAGAGACCCAGAGAGGCTGGGTAGGGGACGTGGCAGCACGTATGGCAGATGGCAGCGTACTGCCACAGACACGGGGCCAGGGCTGGCACAGGACTCTGAGGTCAAAGGAATCCAGGCAAAGGGCAGGGGCTGGCGAAGCCAGGAGGCACTGAAAAGGAACTCGGGAGAGAGGCTCCTGCCCAGCAGCTTGGCAGAACTCAGCGCTGGCACAGGGGGCTGGTGCTGGGGGCTGCTCGTGGGTGGGGCCTGCCACCAGCTGGAAGAGCAATGGCACCCACAGATTAAAACCCAAACTACGCATCTTTCGCCTCAGCAAAGGAGCTCAGGAACCCAGTAGCAGGACAAAGCACCTGGCCTGGGACACGGTCGGCTGTCACTTGTTCAGGTCCCCCACTCAGTCATCCATTCATCCCACGTTCACAGAGTGGTCACAACCAGCTGATGCCGGCGACAGAGCAGTGAACCAGAACTCAGCGCTCCGGTCCCCCGATCTGTTGTGCCCCGGTTACACTCTTCACCGGGATGCAGTTGCCACAGTGGCTTGGCACAGGGGCGGGTGCCGCGGTCACCGTGCCACACTATCGGGACAGGAAGTGGGGTGTGGAGAGGAAAGGGTTTCAGACGAGGAACGGAACCCACGTCCTCACAGGTGACAAGGAACCAGATCTCTGTCTCTGTCCCCTCCACCTCTGCCACAGGAGGGGGACAGAGAGAAGGTGGCTCTGCACCCTAGAAGCGGCCTCCAAACTGACCTGCTCTCCATTTCCAGCCCCCAGACCGCGGCGAGACAAACGCCTGCTGCCGAAGCCGCTATCTGTGGTCTTCCTGTCACACTGGACAGTCCCGGGCTTTGCTCAAAGACAAACGCAAGCCTGGCATAGCGGCTTGTGCCTGTACTCCCAGTGCGCCAGGAGGCTGAGGCAGGAGGACTGAGAATTCAAGCCCAGTCTGGAGAATTTATCAAAATCCTGTCTCAAAATAAAAAAATAAAAAAAGGGCCAGGAATGCAGCTTAACATGCAGGGCCTGTGTTCAATCTCCGGTGCTGCAAAAATAAAAAGAGGAGGACGAACTGCACAGTATAGACCCACGTGAATGACTGGGTAAGACCAGCAAGTCACAGTCTCACACAGAGAGCGGACTCGCGTCTGGGAAAGAAAACT
The DNA here is from genome assembly GCA_004363535.1 of Dasyprocta punctata. Taxonomy (NCBI): domain Eukaryota; kingdom Metazoa; phylum Chordata; class Mammalia; order Rodentia; family Dasyproctidae; genus Dasyprocta; species Dasyprocta punctata. Next base: position 15,802 of record RJWM01021689.1, read on the forward strand.
GCAGAAAACGCGGAGGGGCCCACACAGCACGCGGTGGGCTGTGACCACTGGTGACCCTGGGGTTCTCGGTCACAGGCCACACGGGAAACACATCACTGATGGGTGCTGCTGTGGAGGGCAGGCGCACACCTCGCCGTCACCTCCCGCTCCCAGGGGGCTCCCCGTCCGCAGGGGCAGGGAGCGAGTTCACACCTCTTCGCACCACAGTCTCTCGCCGGAATCGGAGGTGGGGAGCTGTGCCCCGCACCACAGTGGGCTGCTGGGGCCCCGGGGTGGCCGAGTGTGAAAGCCACTAGCTGAGAAGGCTGGGGGCTTGGAGAGGAACCCAGTGGCTAGGATACAGCCTGGGGACAGAAGGTGGGTGTCTGTGCAGCACCCTGGTTCCCTCTCATGGCACCTAGAAGTGCAACCAGACATTGCTCAGTGTCCCCAGGGGCATCCCCATGGCCAGGACGCCATCTGTTGTGCCAGACATCTGGACATCAGGGCTCCTGTCCACTGTGCCTTGCACTTTCCTGCCCAAGGGCTGCCAGGCGGGAGAGGTCCCAGGCCACCGAGCAGGGAAGATGCAGCTGCACTCAGAGGCCCCGCTCGCAGTGACGAGGCCCTGCGTCGGAGTCCTGGGGGTGTCACTGAGGGGTCACTCAGCAATCTGCCTCTTGACGGTGACCTGGCTCAGGCGGGCCCGGCTGAGATGCACACAGCTCTAGCTGGAGACTTTAGCGAGTCAGTAAGCAGCGTGGGTTTGGGGGTCTGGGGTCTGAGACTCAGGGGGAGAGGGATGGGGGCCTCTTTGGGAGCAGCCAGCCGAGGCCTTGAGGCACAGACAGTGCTGCCATGTCCACTGGGGGTGCGCTGACCAGGCCCTCACTGGCCACATCCACTGGGGCCCTTCTGACCGGGATTGCAGACTTCTAAGAGCAGGAGGAAGAAGGTGCCCATGCCTGGGCTGGGGGAGCCCCAGATGCCCAGCTGGGGTCCAGCCCGGTCCTTCAGTGAAGCCTGGACTCCCCAACGCCGCCGCTGAGCGGCTGCACACGTCCACCAGGGCGCAGAGCTGGTGTGGCCCCCCCGGGCAGGATGCCCGAATGACCAGCTTGCCAGAGGCCCTACGACCTCCACTGGGCCCTCAGGGGCGGCAGGGGAGGAGCAGAGGACCCAGCGCGCACCCCAAGTTCCCCTCCACATACACTGGAGTGCGGCCCTGCTCACTGCAGCTTGGGCCTGCAGGCCAGCAGGGGCCTTCCTGGCCATGGCTGTGCGGGGCCACGGCGGCCTCCCCTACTCTGCACACTTCCGAGGCCCCTAGGGCCCCCCATGGCCCCGTGCCGGCTCTGTCTGAGTCTCATCCCGTCCCAGTCTGCGCTGGGATGTCCGGGGTTGGCCCGGCGTGCACAGACGCTCAGTGCTCCTGAGGGCTCTGGCTGGGGCATCCCCTGCGGCTGCTCCTGGGGTTAGGGCCAAGGTCCCAGGGCCTGGCTCTACCGCGTGTGCCTCCAGCCCCCACGACTCCGTTTCCCCATCTGCACACTGCCTTCTCACAGCACTTCCACTGAGAAAAGAGTGTGGAATCATGCAAAGGAACCTGGGAATGCCGGCTCCTGCCTGTGTCCTCCCGCCGTCCCGTCACCTCTGCTTTATTATTATTTTGTTTATTTATTGTTGAGACAGGGTCTCACCCTTGAGCTCACTGTGGAGCCCGACCGGCACTGAACTTGGGGCGGCCCTCTCAGCCTCCCGAGTGCTGGAAGGATGGGCACGTGCCGCCATCTCCACTGTTTCTTTTTTTTTAATTAGATTTTATTGGTACATTTCAGATAGACATAAAAATCACATTCATCATAGAGAATTTGTACCTGTACCTGGTGTAACTTGTTTTCTTCCTGCCAGTCCCCTACCCTCCCTTCAATCCATCTCTACATCTAATGCAGACTTGCCTGCAGTAATGCATTTATGAAAACCAACCCCAGAGCCTCCCGTGTGATACAGAGACAGCGGACCCAGCCCTGGATGGCCTGGCCTCTTACCGTTCTGAATTCGCGGGCATGGTGGGGTCGATGGAGACCATGGCGTCGTCCGTGGTCAGGAGGGAGATGGTCGTGTTCCTGAAAGGCACACCCATGTCAGCAGGTCCCCCAGTGTGCACGCTGGCCCGAGGGCTCACCCGAGTCAGGAGCCCCGAGGGAACCCGGGCACGGGGCTGGGGACCCTGACCCCCCACCTGCAAGTGAAGCTCAGTGTGCCCGGTTAGCTGCACGGACTCCTGAGGGCCTGCAGGATTGTAACTGCTCTAACACGGGAACTGGAACAAGTCTAAATCACGGAGTTGGAAGAGCTGGCCAAACCAAGGTACAACAGAAACCAACACTGAAACCAGCCCACGATGACTCTACCGCGCCCCTTTCACCCCCAGGTCCCCGGGGCGTCTACCTAAACCGGCACAATCGACTCCCACAAAACAGCCGTAAATGGTAAGGTGTGCCCTGACCAAGTTGCTGATGCTCTCTCATCCCAGCTGGGACGTTTTACAATCCGTGCAGTGGAGGTAAAACCTGAACCCCAGGGTTGTTATAAGCAATAATCCATGCGTATTTTGTGGCACCATGCGTTGGGTAGGACACCCCAAACTGTAGGTTTTTTTGCTGCCATTTACCGTGACTCCAGGTGCATGGCTTTCTGGGAGCCCCCCTTCTTACTGCCTGGGAGCGCCTTTGACCCCAATCCTCACCTTCAAGCTCATCCCCATGCGACTCCTGCTCACTCTCTATGGCCCCCAAATCAGAGCATGGACACAGACAGCACCCCTTCTCCAAAATGCTCCAGGCCAGAGGTGTCTCAGAGCTTGGACTCGCCCACGTGGGGACGTGGCACGAGAAGTCCTGGTGAGGGGCCCCGAGTCCAAACAGGAACCCCACCTCCTCACAGCACACGCAGTGCACCGTGGTTAGACTGCGCCCCGAGGGCGCTGAAGCCAGGCATGGCGTCTGTGGCATCAGAACAGGATGCACAATGCTCAAAGTTGGGAGACTTCTGGGTTTCAGCTTTCTGGAGGAGGGACGCTCAACCCGTAGTGGAAACTTGCCGGGCTTATGAAAACGCGGCTGAGAAGATGAACTCGCCTGGGAGACAGGTGCCCAGTCCTTGTGAATCCTCACGTCGGAGTCTCGGTAACAAACCCACGAGACAAAGAGGGGCCCAAACCCAAACCCAACCGGCCGCTTTCTCCAGAGCTAAGGCACCGGTGAGAGGAAAACCCCAACTCTCCTGGGGGTGCGTCTGCTGAATTCAGCCCAGTGTCCGAGCTCTGCAGGGCTTGGGTCCCTGACTGCGAAGCCCAGCGCCCCCCAGGCCTCGCTCTCACCCAGCACCTCCTCCTTCCCGGGCGCGGCACTCACCGTGGCAGGCCCGTGGCGATGCAGAACAGGTCCATGATGTCACTGGAGTTGCAGTACTTGCTGAAAACCACCTACAACACAGAGAAGCCACAGGCGGTGAGGCGGGCGAGGGATGGCTGGTTTCCATGGCGATGTCAGACTCCGGGTGCTCCCCCTCCGGGTCCGACCGGGAGGTTTATTTCACAAAGTAAAACCATAACGGCGGGCACTGGGATGTCAGGCGCACACCTTTGCTCTCCGCTTTGTTCAGTGACAAGTGTCGTCAAAGATAACGTTACGATCACTCACGTCTGCACACCTGTGGGTGACCTTGGTCACACGTGGCACAAAATTCCCAACGGGGGAGGCCGGGCGATGTCCCATTGCCATCTCCAACTACCTCACGGGGCCACGATGTGAAAAAGGAAATTTCAGTTTGCTAATTAAAAAACAAAACAAAAAAAAACAGACCAGCGTTGTATTTTGGGGACTGAAGTTGAATGATTCCGTCAAAGGGATCAAAGCAGCGACAGAACAGCTGGGGATTGTCTGTGCCACACCGTCTTGTGACCAGCGTGGCTGTGACGGCAGAGAAACCTGGTTCACATTGGCGTCTCCAGCCCAAGCGGTGCTGGTCGGGGGCGCGGAGGGTCCCCTGTACCCCCAGACCCCCGGTCATGGTCTCACCCACTCACAACCAGGGTCTGGAAGTCAAGTGGAAAACTCCAGAAATACAGTTTGTAAGTTCAAAATCGTGAGTGGTGACATCTCGGGGCCCCTGGCTCTGTGAGTCACCCCTTCACCCGGGGCTCCCTGGGCGCGTCTGGTGCCTGCCCGAGAGCCAGCAGCAGCTGCCCGGCGATCAATTCTGTGTGGGGCTCCCGTTCAGGTGACCTTTGTCCCAACTTGCACCGAAACTCTTCTGTGTTACGGTCAGTTTCTGTTGCTCGGGTTCACTGCCCCTAATTCACAAACCAGTCACAGCGCTGCCCTAAGGATGGGAGGATCAGGACTCGCAGAGCTGAGCACCCTTGCAGCCACCCTCCCTGGATACGGGCTCGTGTTCGCTGAGTGGGACCCCGAGGGCGGGGGCGGTCGCCACCAGAGCCCCTTGCCTCTCACGAGGGACGTCTCCCCTGGACGCCGTGCCCAGCTCCCTCTGTAACATCCCTGCCATTCAGCAAGGCTGAGCGACTGTCCCTGTGGTCACGGCAGGGGGTTTTACAGCCAAGAGTAGTCTGTGTCCTCATTTATTCAGAAAGAGTGAACTACAGGAAGTGGACATCCCGCCCCACGCGCTGAGCCCTTCTGTGACTAGCGAGATGTCCTGCGTGCTGCCCTGCCCTGATGCCGGCTATGTCACGCTGTCCCAAGGTCGCGGTCCCGGCCCGGCCCTGGCATGCCTGGACTGCCGCAGTGGCCTCCTTTTGGTCCACGCTGGCTTCCCCATCCCTGTCCCTCTCTGCAGTCTGTGCCGGCTCCCTGCACCCACAGAGGATGGACACTGCCTCGCGGGGCACCTGAGGTCCTCGGCTTCGTCCCCATCCCAGACTGCGGCTCTGGTCCCCCGGGTGCCCCTTCTCGTCCCCGAAACCCGCTCCCCTTTCCCTGATCTGCGGCCACCCCGGCATGGCCTTTAAACCACAGCTCGCGCTGTGCCCCCCACCCCCGGCTGAGGGTCTGGGCTCAGGGCCGGAAACCCCGAGGTGGGGTGAGCTCTGACTTCCACTTGGCCCTCTGAGCTGCCCCCGTGGGGTGCGGGCTTCCCAGGCTGAGGCACAGGCGGCAGAGGAGAGGGTGGGCGGAGCGCTCTGCCGTAGGAAGGGGTGGGCTCCCCGAGGTGTGCATCTGGCTGGAACAGCACTGGGTCTGCACCCCAGCTCAGGGTCCCCATGCAGGGGTCCAGGAGGCACCTCGAGAATCTGCATGCTAGTGTTTCAGGCTCCCTGGATTAGAGCAGCAGCTCAGCCGTGGGTTCCCTCGGGTCTCTCCGCACCTAGAGGGGCCCTGTTCGACCTCAGCCGCTGCAGGGCTCCTTTTTAAAGAACCCCAGCATGTGCACGGAGGGCATCACGAAGGCAGGGGCCCACCGCGGACCCCCTGGGTGCCGACAGGAAGCAGGGGCTGCAGCCCTCACTCGAGCGGTGAAGGGGCCGCGAACGCCTCATCTGTGGGCCTCACCTGTGGACCCTCACCAGGAGGGAGGTGGCGGTGGTCGGGCATCAGCACACGGCCTGGGGCTCCCCTGCCGCAGCAGTGGGGGCTGAGCCACCTGGTGTGGGATCCCTGGCTCTGCTGCAAACCTCAGCGACGCCAAGCAAGCTCTGCAGCATCTCTGTGCCTCGACTTTATATTCCGTAAAATGGGCCCAGACGAGGGACAGCTGGCACTCCAGACATCTGTCAGTTCTGGCTGAGGGCTCTGGCTCAGAGGCCAGGTCGGAGTGCTATGGAAAAGGGCTGCACTGGGTACCCTAAGGCACCCGCTCCCCAAGAAAAAAGCCCCTGGACAGCTTCTGACACCCTATCCCCAGACCTAGGGGGCTGTTCAGGATTTCCACACTTCCTGCTGAGAAACAGAAGCATCGTGAGACAGCGACCCCAGTGCCACAAGTCATCTCAGAGCACCCGGCGGGTGACACGGGACCCCTGCTGCTCTCTCCAGCCTGGCTGACCTGGGGCTGTGAGGAAGCCCCTGCTCCTTCTTTCTGAGCCCCCCGCAGCCCTCAGCAATCAGGTACATTTGCTGCAAACTAAAATGAAGCATTTAAAAGCGTTATCTGGTTTTAACGGTCAGCTCACCCTCCTCCCCACCTCCAGGTGCGTGCAGAACGCTCTCCTGCTTTCCATGGCAACGGGGTTATCTGCAAGGGCTCTGCAAGAACCCGCCCTCCACTGTGCAGGGGGAAACCTGGAGCCCCCTGTTGGGGGCCCTGCGGGAGCGCGGAGTCCCTGGGGGGCTTTGCATAGCTCACCTGCTCGGGAGAACAGACCCTCCTGGGGCCTGGAGCCATGCTGTCCCTGCAGGTCAAACTCACAGAGCCCCAGGGTGGTGATGGTGGGGACCCCGACCTGGTTCTCGGGGTCCCAGCATCCACTCGGGAAGCCAGGTCCCACTTTTTGGCAGGGCAGAGGCCTCGGATACCGTGCAGGCCTTGAGAAGAGAGGAGTCTGCCCAAATTTACAAAAACTACCGGGAAAATCTGGAGGAGAAAGGGGTTTTATTTGGGTGTGTGTGTTTGGCCTCCTAGCCTCAGGGTAGCAAACAATTGAGGCTTTTAGAAGTCTAATTGTGAAATCGTCCAGCACAGCCAACCCAGAAGTTCACAGACTCTGGTACCCAGACCCTGGACACCTGACACCGACGACCAAGACAAACACAGGGAGACGGCTTCCTCTGTAATCGAGAATCGTCCGTCTTTAAGATGATTTTTGACAAAATGCAGGAAGGCGAAAGGAAATCTGGAGTAAGAAAGGAAGATTGGATTGGGTGCCTGCGACAGAAAACAATTCTGACTCCGCTGGTAAAGCCACTGTGACGTTCCTCTACTGCATAGACCCAGTGTGGCTGAAATACGCAGTGCATGTTTTAGAAACGTGATTATAATGAATGGAAGATGCATTGTCATGAATCCCCTTTGAAGTCCTCCCGCTCACTTGGAACACACTCCTTCGTCCTGGCCACTTTCCGCAGCAGCTCTGGAAGTCTTTTCCTGAGGATCTTTACGAGGTGTGATTAAAAAATACAGTGAGCGCTGTTGCCGATGCCATCCAATTGAAGGGCAGCTGGGACAGGTGGTGCACACCTGTGATTCCAGCACTCAGGAGGCTGAGACAGGAGGATCGCTGTGAGTTTGAGGCCAGCCTGAACTGCACAGTGAGACCTTGTTTCAAAACAAACGACCGAACAAGCAAACAAAACGAACTCAACCACCCAGAAAGGCAGCTTGTAAAAACATGATGCTGTGTCCCCATCCACCTTATTCACCAGATCTGGCACCGTGGGACTTCTGCCTCCTCCCTACAGTCAAAATGACCAGGAAAGGGAAATGTTTTAAATCCATTCAGGACATCGAGGCAGCCACAACCACAGACCCTCAGGAAAGAGGACTCCAGAGCTGCTGCAGAAAGTGGCAGGGACGATGGGATGAGTGTGTTCAGAGAGAGGGGGTGGATTTTGAGATAGGGAAATGACAATGTCTTTTACTGTAATAATTTTTTAAAAGAGTTAAACATGCCCTGTAGTTTCTGACCACAATGCACCTATACACGGTTCTCTGATTTCTCCTTGAATCAGCTGGCATCTCACCAGTTTCCTCGTCAGTAAGGAGGTAAAGAAAGCTCTCTGCCGCGTGGCTGGTCTGTGTCTGTGAGAGTCTCTGCTGCACCTGCAGCCGTCATCACCAGCAGGACCACACTGGGGGAGGCTGCGAGCGGTGTCCTGAGCCCAGGGTGGGCCCTGAGTTACCGACGGACAGAGCCAGCCCAGCGGCAGCTCGGGCGCAGAGGATCCAGGCAGTCCTGTCAGGGGGGTACAGGGCCATCTCCATGTGGAATAACTCAGGAGACTAAGGCAAGAGGATCACTGTGAGTTCAAGGCCAGATTGGACTGAAATGTAAGTCCCTGTCTCAAAAAACAAGTAAAGCAAAGCAAATGAAATGCAATTTAAACCTGAGATGTGGAGGCAGTCAGATTCAGGAGAAGGAAGGTTTTATGTCATCACCTGGCTCAGAGTCACAGTGCCGAGGGGCTCACCAGCAAGCCTGGCGGAGCACCCTGAAGCCTTCCACACAGCCAGCCTGGCAGCGTCGCGAGATTAAAACAAGATCAGAGACACAAACACGAAGACAGCGCTGCCCTGTGTCCCTCTCCGCACAGTGGAGACCCGTGTGTGTCGGGCCGCTCCGCCTGGGAGGCCTCCTGCCGCCTGCAGAAGAGGCACGGACCCTCGCTGGGTGCCAAGCCTATGACGGGTGCCACCCGAGGGCACTGACACAAGGAAACTGGGGCACACTGAGAGGTCTTCACTCCTGCCAACCCAGGCATCAGGACTGCATGCCAGTGCCAGGCCGCCAGCTGCGCATCCTTGACCCTGTGACCCCTCCCATGTCTGCCGGTGATTGGCTGACCTTTAAACCAGCCCCCTCCTAGAAGCAGTGTTAAGAACAGAGCGGTGTCTTTGGGATTGCAATCCTGTCCTTCGCCATCACTCCTGTGCCCCGGTGGGTAAGACTATAACCAGGGTAAATTCAGTTTACCACTCTGTAAATGGACCAATAGCATCAGTGCCACCCACCTCAGTAGTGAGCAGCAAAGGCAGGTAGATGTGACTTGAAAGAATTACTTGAAACACGTCACAGCTGACGGCATCAGTCAGCTTCCCGTGGCTGTGACATCACACTCACCCTACACAACGGAAAGGGGCGGTTCATCTGGCTCACGGTTTCGGAGGGTTCAGTCCTTGCTCGGCTGGCTCCAAGCCAGGAATATCATGGCGGAAGGGCCTGGCAGAGCAAAGCTGCTCATGGCATGGTGGCTGGGAAGAGCACCAGCCAGAGAGGGACACACCTCCAAAGGCCTCAGTGAGCACCGCCCCACCTCCTAGCAGCACACCCAGCTGTGAACGTCCCTGGATGAATCCGCTGAGTAGTTAGCACCCCATGACCCAGTCATGGCCTCCCAGGAGCCTCCTAATCCAGCCACACTGACAAGTAAGATTCACTGCACACCTAGCAGAACACAAAACCCAGCCCAACGCCCCTGCGGTTGCCCACAAGTCTGGCAGACTCTGCTGGCTCTCACGCACGGTCTCTGAATTGCCAGATGCTCCCGGAAGGACCCTGTGCCACACTCTGTTCGCAGCAGGAATCCTAGCGGACAACTGCAGGATTTCCGGGACCCAGGGCAATGAAGAAGCCGCTCTGCCATAGCTCCTGCTCCTTGGGGCAGGAGGCTCTTGACCTTCAGAACGGCGGGAGCAGCCCCTGCAAGACGAGGGAGGAGGAGGAGGAGGAGCAGGGCTGCTGCAGCTGGGCTGGGGTGTGAAGGGACTTTCTGGCCCGGCCCAGTGTCTCTGGGGCCTGGGTGGCCCTGGTCAACTGTGCAAGAGGTAAAGGGGGCCCAGGGCCCTGTCAGCGGGCTGGTCCTCACAGCTGGGAGGGAGAGGGAACAGAGGTGGGGCAGGCTGCCGGCCAGAGGCACCTGGGTCTGTAGGCGTCCCCACAAGGGTCCCCACTGAGTCCCCTCCCACACCCCAGCCTTCGGGACCAGCCCCGGGAAGCTCATGTGTGTGACTGGCCAACACCTTGACTGTGAGCGTAGAAGGAACGGGCAGGGATCCGGGCAGAGGCGGGAGGGATCGCTGCCCAGGGCCAGGTGGCCCGGGGACAGGGATGGGACTGAGCGGATGCTGAAGCCGGAGACTTTAATCCTGAGTCTAGGGACTTCTTCCAAGGATGCGATTCACAGGGCTGAGCGGTCTGGGTCCCTTCCCCTCCTGCACACCCCCAAAGAAGGCTAAACGCCTGTTCACAAAGCCCCGGTCCAAACCCGGTGCTGCGAAGCTCTGGGCTCCCCAGAGGCCTGGAGAAGGGAGGCGCGCGCCAGCCTGGCCGAGCTCTGGCTGCAGGGGGCTGGGGCTTTGTGGTCTTCTTGGGAAACCGAAGCAGGAAGGAAAGGTTTCCCGCCAGCCTCCCCCCGCAAATGCACAGTCAGGGTCCAGGAGTGCACGGGGACAGACAGCAGGGAGTGACAGCAGGGCCCACGGCTGGCCGTGCTCCTGCTCTGGGCACCGAGGTCGCGAGTGACGCAGGCTGTGCGTCACTGCTCTGTGCTTGTAGGGGCCTGAGGAGTGCGGTTTGAAGCCTGAGGCACCTCCGTCCTGGAATCCCGAGGGGCCCAGTCCAGCGAGGCTCCTCCAGCACAGCCTGCGGTCCAGCTGCAGGTCCCCGAGGTGGGGAGCCAGCTGGACGGTGGCACCAGGAAAGAGGCGATGGACTGTGCCACCCAGCCACCCACATTCTTGGCATCTTGAACCTGCACTCCCAGCCTCGTCCACGCAAGTCCAGCACCCCCACCCCCGCCTGCCCACGGTGGCTCTGGCGGCTGCTTCCGTCCACTTCCGGACACAGAGCCGGGCCTTGCCCTGGGGGACGCTGGCTGCACTCGGGGTGTCCTGCTTGGTCTCTGCCTTACCCCAGTTCTGAAATTCGGCATGTACATTTAAAGGTGTTTGCCTCTTACCTACCCTGCTGGGTCACCTAAGAATTCACACCCTGGCCTCCACTTCACACCCTGTCTTCCGCTTCTAAGGGGCTGACAGGGGGCCGTGGGCCAAGTCTGCCTCTGAGGGTGGATCCCAGGTGGGCACGTGGGGAAGGGTGGAGGCGTGGCCCTGGATTAGGGAGGTCGATGTAAAATGACCTCTTGCCGTCTCCGCCCCACTGCCCCTTGCCACTCCTGGCTGGATTCAGCACAAGTGTGGTTGGCGGGGGAGACGATTCCCTCTTCCGGACAATCGGGGCCCTGCATGGGGAGAAGACCCCGGACCATGGCGGCCTGGCCCCTTGCCCTCCACGCTGCTGGGAGCCTGCTGCGAACCCACTTGGGCCGGGCGGATCCCACGCGAGGCCCTCCCTGGCCGCTGTGGCGAGCGCTTCCTGCCGGTCTGTCCGGTCCTGGTTTGGATTGGCACACAGCCCTGCCCAGCAGGAACCACACGGGCACTTGCGGTTCCACGTTACGAAGTCCTGGACAAACACCGCAACCAAACGGCAATTAAGGTTTGGGTTGAGTTCGGAACCAAACCCAGCCAGCCCGGCCCAGCGGGTCCCCCAGAGCAGCAAGGCTGGGCTTCTCCCTGCAGGGCCGGTGGTGCGCTCTTCCCGGGGAGACCGTCCCAAGGGGCGGGAGGACCAGGGTGACATTAGTTTCCTGTCAAAACCACTGCAAACATCTGCACTACCTTCCGAAATCATTAAAAACGCGTGCGTCTGTGTCGGGGAAGTCACGCTCGGGGGCTGATGGCTGTAAAACACACAATTATGTTCATTGTCTTGTTGTTACCACTTACGCCGGCTGCAAAAAAAATTTTTTTATTCAATTGCCTTAGCAACAATTTTCACGGAGCATCTCTGAACTTTGAGTAATGAATCGCTGGCACCATTCTGCTTGTTACAGTCCGACACCTCTCTCCGCAAGTGCAGACGAGAGCCCAGCGCGTGGGGAGCACAGCGCTGAGCCCCGCGGGCGGTGGAGGAAGGTGGGCTCTGTCCCCGTGGGGTGCGGGACACCGCGTCCCTTCCTCACCCCATCCGTTCCTGCTGACTAGTGACCTTGGCCTTGGAGACTGGGGCATTTCACCCATCCCCCGGGTTGGGGACATTGAGGTGCCAGTGCGTGACAAGTGTTACTGGCTCCTGTGGCATGATGACACATCGCGCACTGGAAATTCGCCTGCCCGACCAAACCAAGGGCATCCCGAACTCAGAGACAGCCACCCTGGCCTCCGAGACACGGAAATGAAATGCGCAACTGGGAAAAGGGGGGACTCCAGCGGCCCTCTGCGGTGGGTCGTCAGACACACCCCACCTCCGTGCCCCAGTGGCACAGGGCGCTGGAACAGCATTGACTGGTCACCCATGTGGCCACCTTAGTGGACAGACCTCGAGGGAATGGTGCTGAGAGGAGCTAATCCCAAGAGGTGACGTGCTAGTCTTTGTTTTTGCTTCTCTGAGACAGGGTCTTGCTAGGTGGCCTAGGCTGGCCTTGAACTTGCAGTGATCCTCCTGCCTCAGCCTCCTGGGTGCTGAGATCACAGGCCCATGCCGCAGCGCCCGGCTTACCTGCAATGTTCTTGATGCGACAGAACCCTGGGGATGGATGAGAGATTTGTGTCTGCCAGGGGCCCCTGGGAATGGGGGCTGGGAGCAGTGGGGTGGTGGGTGTGGCTAGAAAGACAGTCCCAGGGACAGGACGTTCTAGTGACTGTGGAGGCCAGAGGAACCAGCGCAGGCGGTGACACCTGCAGAGCCAGATGAGGATGAAGAGCACGGCGTGTGAGCCCGTGGGGAGGGCTGTCCCACGGGCCCTGCCCAGGAAACAGCAGTGTCACACCCTCGGAGATGCCGCCTCTGGGGACCTGGCACAGGGCACCCTGATGGCTCTGCGTTCTTTCTCAAGGCTGCGTGTGATGCCACCATGATCCCCAAGCACTTCCGTGAAATCGCACGATCATAAGGACCCTGGGTGCAAGCTGTCAGAGGGACGTGGGTCTTTGCAGCCCCCGTGGGGCGCGGTTGGGCAACATGGGCGCTGCCGGCCCCCAGCCCCAGTTCCCGGAGCTGCTCTTCGGGAAGCACGGGTAGTAAACAGACCGACAGAAGCATTTACCAGGTGCCAGGCCCCGTCCGCCGCCGCAGTGACTCAGCCCTCTGATTTTCAGGCAGCTCCCGGTCCACGCCCAGACACTGCACAAGCAAAGGCGCAGGCGAGGGACAGCCCCAGGTGTCGCTTACCAGAGAGGGGTGGCGAGGAGCCGCACAGCTCGACAGAGCTGGGGCTCCATGCCGAACACCGGCAAGGCCCTACAGCCCTGCGTTTGATGATGACTCAGTGACATACAGGAAAATCTACTGGCGAAAGGCTGGGTGACAACGTGCAGGACCCAAGGCCGTGTGAGGGAAAGCCGCGCGTGTGCCCGCAAGTGCACACACAGCCGCACACCTTCGCACAGGGAACGTCGGCCAGCCGGGCCCTCACGCGGAGCGCTGGCTTTCCGCTGGGTGGCAGAATAATGGATTCTTCTCTTTCCTTCCCAATGTTTTTCAAATTTTCCACAACAAATATTTCCCTACTATAAGCAAGGAAGGCGTCCCCTGGCACCGGAAGCCGGGGTTAGCGATCCATCCAGAAGCTGCTCAGGAGCGGGGTGCTGCATTTCCATAAAACCCCCAGGAGAGGAAAGACGTCTTTGCCATTTTTATTCGGAAAGAATGCTCTTTGGCACACAGCCAAGTACATAAGAAAATTAAACGACGGTTACCCAGAGGCTGGAAATGGAATTGAAATAGCATACGGCGGGGGATGGGGCTGCCACAGAGGCGCAGAGGGGAAAAAATGCAAAGGAAAGGGAGGTGCGGGCGGCCTGGAGGTGCACGGGGGTCCCCCAGGAGGCCGAGCACTGGGCGCAGAGCACTTCAGCCAGACCTGGGTTGTCTGACCCCCAGGCGTCGTCCGTCCTGTGTCCTCGTAGCCACGCACACTGGGCTTCTGCAGGAGTGGGGCGTTGTGGGGGCTCCGACGGGCTGTGGAGCCAGAGGGGGCGCGTCCCGGGGGGCTTGCGTGGCCCTTCTGGACGTGGTCCCTCTGGGAAAACCAAACATCTGGTCACCTCGCAGGCCGGTCCCCACCCGCCCCGACCCCCGCTTCTCCCTGCTGGGCACCCAGCTGTCTGCAGGAGGAGCTGGCGGGGCCTCCCCAGGCTGACGTGGGGACACGACACGCCGAAGCGGCTGTCACCCAGAACCCCCAATTTCAAATGCAGAACTAATGCAGGACCTCCCTTTTACCCATTAATTCTCTGATGGATGCTATAAATGTGAATTTATGAAAGAAGCAGATATTAAAGTTAACTGTTTATATATGCTTTATGTATTAGGATTTTACAAACAATCTTGTGAGAGAAAACAAGTCAGTTGTTGAAATCACACAAACTCTGCAGTGAATCCTTTCGCTACTGGGCCAGAGGAGGTCGGAGACCTTGCAGTAAGGGCTCATCCGCCCTGGCGCGACCTCCGAGACAGAACCCAGGGACTCCCGGCTCTGTTCCGGGGCCGGGCTGTCTCCTAGCTCCAGAAGCTCCCCGGTCAGGCGCTGGAGCTGTGCACCGCTCCCCGAGAGCGCAGCACGAAGGACGCGGTTAAGAGGAGACAGCAACCTCTGCTTGGTTCCCTGCTCTGCCCAGCTCGAGCCAGGGGTGAGACTCGGCCTGTCTAAGACTCAGGCTCCTCATCCATGAAGATAACCCGGCCTCGTCCGGGGAACGCTGGCACACGGAAGTACCCGGCGAGAGAGCCGTGACTGCCCGAGGGTCTCCCGAAACTCCTGCCCCTCCACAAGCCATTTCCACAAACAAAAGGCGCTGTGGGATGTTTGTATAAATCCAGGACGAAAGATTCCTGCAGTTTGGGGACACTGTCCAGAGGGGCCCCGCCTGCTCTTCTTTATTTTTTCTTTCAGTTTTTGAGACGGGGGACCTCACAATGTAGCCTGAGCTGGCCTCATGGCAGTCCTCCTGCCTCAGCCTCCCCAGTGCTGGGATGACAGGCGTGCACTCAGGCCCTACCTACTCCGCCTGGCCTCCTGACCTCCTGTATGGATCTTCAGTGACACCCAGCCAGACCCAAGCCGGACGTCCCGCAGATCGAGTACGGGTCAGGCGATAAAATCAGCCTCGCAGGGTTAAATTTAAACCACGTAACCACAACGTCCACGCCTGAGCCCCCCCCCACCCAGCCACAGGCTGAGGTCCATCTTCCAGGCCCAGTGCGATTCCCCTCCCCACAGAATGGCAGGGCTAGGCCCCCTCCCATCCCACTCGGGACAGAGTCTGCATTTCTGGCGCCCAGTTCTTAAGGTACTCACGTTTCTGACCCACCGAGGAAAAGAAACCAATTCAGACTCTCCTTCTCCCTATCCTAGACTGTGATTCATCTTTTATAGCTTTTATGAGTTATTAGGCTTTTACATAAGCTTCCGTGGGCTTCTGCTGGGCTCTGTCCACCCCCAAAGCAGCCGGAGGCACTGAGTGCTGCGCAGTGGACCTACCCTCAGGAGTAGCCATGCCTGCCAGTGGAGGACTTGGAGTTCTCCAGCTCTGCAGAGGCTAAAGGGGACTTTTCTTGGGGTGCATGCCTGTCATCCCCGCACTCGAGAAGCTGAGGCAGGAGGATCACCCCAAGTTCGAGGCCAGCCTGGGCTATGAGGTGAGACTGTCTCAGAAGAGACCGTGACCAAAAGAAAACACTGCAGTAATCTGCCCAGGCAGCCAGCTGCTCTGTCTCTATTCATCCACCCACACACTCCCAGAGAGCTGTAGTTCACCTCTGACTGTAAATCACGGACAAGCATGGGCGCATTGTTCTTCCCGTTCGGTCTCTTGTTCTCAGGACACTCGGCAATAACGCCCCACTCAGGATGGGTCACCGCGAACCACCCGGCAATCAGGGGTTTTGTTTGCTAAAACAAAATCTACGTGAGGCTTCATTTCCCTTTCCAACGTGGGAGAAAATTTTCTGATCATTGCAATTGCAAAAGAATATAACATAATAACAGAAATTTCCATCTGTTACTATCTGCCAGGCCCATCACAGAAATTATTTTAAAAACAGCCAAAAAAAAAAACAAAAACAGACCCTTGGTCTCAAGGGAGCACGCAGCCATCCGCAGGGCAGCAGAGGCGGGAGCCGCTCTTGGTGGCCAGTACCCTTCCCTGTCCCATCCCACAGGAGTCCATCTCTGTTTCAGTGTGGTTCGCTCTCTAAAAAAGAACTCTCTCGTGAGCAGTGCACTGAAAGGAAACCAAGCCGGGCGTGGTGGCACACACCTGTGATCCCGGCACTCGGGAGGCTGAGACAGGAGGATTGCTGCAAGTTCGAGGCTGGCCTGAACTACATAGCAAGACCTTGTCTCAAAAAACCAAAACCAAAAATAAAAGATAAAAATAAAAGAAAGAAAACTGTTTCTGAGCTGGTCAAATACACGTATCTATCTTTAAGGCATGTTCTTAAGGATCAAAGAGAATATGCGCTCTTCAGTAAGAAGCGGCAAGAAAAGCGGGTGAGAGAGGCAGGGGCGCCCCTCCCTGTGGAAGCCACGTTATCTCCGATCCCTGAGACACTGTCACCGGGCAGCTGGGCCCCCCCAGCCAGCAGATAAGCAGGCGGGGAGCTGAGCGATTTTCCCCAGGCGCACAGCAAGGCGACAGGAGGAGCAGGGCAGCGGGGGGAGGGGCACTGCTTGCGCCCAGCACAGGGCTGACGCAGGGCCGAGGGGGACGGCAAGTGGCAGCTGTGACCCCCGCTGCGGGGTGGTGCAGACCATGGCAGGCGGGGACAGACACGACACGGAAGGAGCGGGTGGGATCAGCCACCATGAGGAGGAAGAGCTCCACTAGCCCTGGCTGGTTGGTCACCTCCCCTCGCTGTCACCGGTGCCCGGTGACCGACTCGCGGAGGGGAAGGGTTACTGGCCGGTGCTCTGTGACCCGTGCTCTGGGCCCGAGGGGCAGCACCCTGGGGAGCAGAGCAGCTCAGCTCTGGACCAGGCGCAGAAGGAAGAAGCTGGGGTCCTGTTGCCAGCATGGCCCCGTCATCACCGGGTCACCTCTCCAGGCCCTGTGCTTTGGTTGTCTTCGTCCTGGTGTCTGAGGTTGTCACGATGAATAACGGATCACAGGGCATTCAAACCGCAGGGTGAGCGGCCAGGAGAGGAGGAAGGCGCTGGGCCGGGGCTCGTGCAGCGCCCGGACAGCTGCTCCTGGGTTCCCCCAGGGTGGAGATCAGCCTCTCAAGGTACAGCACCACTGTGACTGTGCCCCGCCCCAGTCTGCCCGAGCTCGAGCGCTCTGGGTTCCCGGGCACCCCGGGGAAGCACTGAGATGGGGTGAGGTGACGGGACCCCCATGTGGCGACTCCTGTGCCCCTCTCCTGCCACAGGCCAGGGCGTGCTGGCCCCTCAGTGGGCGCGGGGGCTGGGAGGAAGCTCGGTCCCCTGCCCGGCAGTGGCGCTCTACCAATGTAGGGTCTTAAGGGACAGAGAGCCTGCTAGGGATTTTGAGGACCCCCCAACAACCTCCTTGCTGAGCACCAAGGGCTACAGGGAGAGGATGCCACCCCTGAGCCCAGGAGTGCCACCTCAGTGGGGCAAGCTCTGTGACACCAAACGCCCAGGGGAAATCTGTGTCCCTGGGCTCCACACGGGAGACAGCAGCTGCAGGTCACCCCAGGGCAGGGACAGTGCTGCCGGGGTGCCCCGAGAGCCCGACCAGCCTGCAGGTGGCCAGCACCGGGGCCGAGTGCAGCAGGTGCCTGAGTTTCCTGCCGATGCGATGACAGACCACGGCAGACTGGGTGGAAGGAACCGGAAGAGATCCTGGTTCAGGAGACTCTGGGGCATCCTTCCTGCTCCCCCGCTTCTAGCGGCAGCCAACACCCCCTGGCTGACAGATACACCCCACGTCTCTGCCTCAGCGTCTGTTTCTGTGGCCAACTCCCTCTCCTTGGGACACCAGACAGGTGGGACCAGACCGTCCCTGATCCAGGGTGGCCCTCGCCCACAAAGACACTCTTTCCTGGGGCCACACTCGCAGGCACAGGGCCAGGATGGGGATGATGTGGTGGCAACGTGGGCAGGGGTGCATGGGGAGGAGCCACAGGTATGGAGGGGAGGCGTCGGGTACAGATGGGAGACAGGAGAGGGGCGGGCAGAGGATCCTTGGCAGGAAACGGGGAGCCAGACCCTGCTCCTCCCCTCCCCCTCTCATGCTGTCTCTGCCTCGATGTGTCACGCGGAAAACACAGGCCTTCCTGTTGCCCGTCACCAGCCTCACGCTGGCTCCCGAGGCTGTAGGCCTGCACAGGGGCTCAGCCACCTCCTGCCGCCCTGCCGCCTGTCCAGGTGGCTTCCCACTCAGTGCTGTGCGTCTGAGGGTGACATCACCCCAAGCACGGGCAGCATGTCCTTGAGACACACTGTGACCACAGGACACTGTGCCCACCGCCCCGAGCACAGACTCCCTCCCATCTGCTATTCTCGGCCCATGATGCCTGACTCACAGCACCTGGTTGGAGCCACGAGCCCGCGGTACCTTCCAGGAGCTGAGCCTGGTGCTCGGTGGCGAGCAGGGCCGAGGACTCCCTGGGTGCTCCCTGAGCCACCGGAAGGGGACATCATGTACTCTGTTGGGGACAGAGACCAAATCAGGGCCCAGAACCCACAGCGTGGAGGTGGGGGTGGCAGCTCCAGCACAGCGGTCAGGGACCCTTCAGCCCCGTCCCTAGCTTCAGAGACTGGCCCGGGAGGGGTGCCGGGTAGGAGAAAAAGGGGAGCTGGGGTCACCTTGCCAAGCTTGGTAGCAGGGGAAACAGCACGGCCATCACCACGCCCACGCTGGCATTGGTCTGGGTGTCCCCAAGCTTAGCCCCAGCCTTTGCCCACCCACGGTAGCCCATGGACACAGGTGACAGTTCGAGGCCTTGCCCCTGGGAGAAGGGGGCCTGCCTCAGCCTCCACACTGCTGCCCAGGCAACCCCGGCTCCATATCATGCTGACATTAACTGTGTGTGTGTGTGTGTGTGTGTGTGTGTATGTGGTGTGTGTCCACGTGGTGTGTGTGTATGGTGTGGGTGAGTGTGCAGGATGTCTAGTGTGTGTGGTGTAGTGTCTGCTGTGATGTGTGTGAGGTGTGAGGTGTGAGGTATGGGGTGTGCATGGAGGTGTGAGGTGTGAGGTATGGGGCGTGCCTGTGAGGTGTGAGGTGTGAGGTATGGGGCGTGCCTGTGAGGTGTGAGGTGTAAGGTATGGGGCATGCCTGTGAGGTGTGAGGTGTGAGGTATGGGGTGTGCATGTGAGGTGTGAGGCATGGGATGTGCATGTGAGGTGTGAGGTGTGAGGGGTATGTGAGGTATGAGTGTGAGGTGTGTATGTGTGGTGTG
>RJWM01021690.1:0-34884 GCA_004363535.1 Dasyprocta punctata
AACACAAGCCATCGTCGGCCTAAATAGAGCCACTATGTGGTGGTTTTACTATGGTGGGTGTGTTGAGTAGTTGAGGGGAAATTAAGGCAAGGTCAAATATCTGCTGAGCTTATGGAATTTTTAGGAACATTTCAAAGTTCTAATATTATGCCTTCTGTAAACAGACAGCCATTCCTTGCATTCAGCTCTACTGAGTTAAAGATGTGTAACCACAAACTAATCACCCTACGGAAGTCCTAATTTCAACTCTTAGAAACTAAACCACATTCATTCTGAACAATCTTAAAGTCATGTAATTTTGTACTCTAACTTAGAAAAGCATGCTTGCATACTGCTGAGCAAATGCAGCTTTCAGTCTTTAAATCCTGGGTGTTTGAGTCCAAAGCCTTCAAGATCCCTGCCAGCGACCCTGAGCGGGAGGGCCACGCAGGCGTCTTTATGCCCCAGCTGTGGACAGATCACAGCTGTTGACAGCTGTTAAAGTGTTCAGGTTGAGAGCCAGGTGTAGCTCACTGGCATGGTACCTACTTAGTGTCTGCAAAGCCTTGGGTTCCAACCCCAGCAACATACCACACGTACACACACACAATGTTTTCAAGTCGAAAGTATGCAAGCATAGGAGTTTCTACATACTGAATGTAATCCAGCACTTGCTGTGGAAGTAGAAAGCATGATAGATGGATGTCAGGAGGTCTAGACAGACAGGTGAATGAATAGGTGGGTGGATAGACGGGGGAGCCAGCGTTGACAGTAGGCAGAGAGCCAGGGATGTTGGCACTCACGGGAAAGGGACCTGTCGGTTTGTTTCTTCTTTGAGGACCTCTGATTCACTGCTGGTGAGCCAAGAATTACATTTAATCTCATCTCACAGGCAGAGGATTCTCAGACGCTGCTGCCAGTTTCTCTCCTGATCAACTTGTTTTATTCTTTCCCTTCTTACAACCAGTCTTCAATTTCATTTAGCCTGATGCTTATCTTTGTAAAGAATTCTTTTTTTTTCTTTTTGAGGACTTTTGCATCAATGTTCAGTAGGGAGATTGGCCTGTAATTCTCTTTCTTAGTTGGGTTCTTCCCTGGTTTTGATATAGGGTAATGCTTGCTTCCAGGAATGAATTTGAGTGTATTACTTCCCTTTCAATTTCATTAAAGAGTTTGAGAAGTAGTGGTGTTTAGAGTAGTGGTCTTCTCTAAATTTCTTGTAGAGTTCAGCAGTGAATCCATCAGGGCCTGGACTTTTCTTTGTTGATAGGTTTTTAATTACATCTTCAATTTCACTTAATGATATTGGATTATTTAGGATTTTTATATCTTCTTGATTCAGCTTTGGTAATTCATATGTATCTAGGAATCTGTCCGTTTCTTCTGTATTTTCCATCTTATTAGAATATAAGTTTTCAAAGTAGGTAAAGATGGTTTTCTGGATTTCTGCAGAGTCTGTTGTGATTTCTCCCTTTTCATTCCTAATTTTATGGATTTGAGTCTTTTCCTTCCTTTTTTTTTTTGGTGAGGTTGGCTAAGGGTTTGTCAATTTTACTTAATCTTTCAAAGAACCAACTCTTCAATTCATTGATTCTTTGTACTGTTTTTTTAGTCTCCATTGTGTTAATTTCTACTCTGATCTTTATAATTTTTTCCCTTGTACAAGTTTTTGGTTTAGCCTGCTCTTCTTTTTCTAGAAGTTTGATCTTCAACATTAAGTTGTTTATATGAGCTTGCTCCGTTTTCCTGATATAAGTATTTACTGCTATACATTTCTCTCTTAAGACTGCTTTCACTGTGTTCCACAAATTCTGGTATGTTGCACTGTTGTTCTCATTCAACTATAAAAACTGTCAATTTCTTCTTTAACTTCATCTGTGACCCATTGGTTGTTCAGTAGGGTGCTATTTAATTTTGATGTGTTTATGAAGCTCTTGTGATTTCCTTTGGCATGGATTTCCAATTTCATCGCACTGTATGCATAGTATGCATGGGATAATTTGAATTCCTTTGCATTTACTTAAGCATGTTCTGTGAGTCAGTATATGGTCTATTTTGGAGAATGCCCCATGTGCAACTGAGAAGTATGTGCATTCTGATGTTGTGAGGTGGAAGACTCTATAGACATCTACTAAGTACGTTTGTTCAAAAGTTTGATTTAGTTCTAACATTTCATTATTGATTTTTTGTCTAGTTGATCTGTCTTTTTGTGACAGCCAGGTATTGAGGTCTCCCAATGCAACTGTATTAGAGTTTATTTGATGTTTCATGTCTGCTAGTTCTTGTTTTATGTAACTGGGTGCACTGGTGTTTGTTGCATATATATTTATGATTGCTATCTCTTCGTCTTGGATTGTTCCCTTTACAAGTGTATAGTGACTTTCTTTGTCTCTCTTAATCAGTCTTGGCTTGAAATTCACTTTGTCTGCAAATAGAATAACTATCCCTGCTTTTATCTGGGTTCCTGTCACATGGAGTACTGTTTTCCATCCTTTAACTTCCAGTGTGTGAACCTCTCTTTGAGTTAAATATGTTTCTGGTATGCAGCTTATTGTTGGATCTTGCTTCTTGGTCCATTCTGCCAGTCTGTGTCTGTCTCTTGACTGGTGAATTGAGACCGTTAACATTGATGGTTATAACTGATACATATTGACTTATCCTTGTCATGTTATTTTCCTGTGGTTGACTCTCCTTTTTATTCCCCTCTCTCTAGTTGTTTGCCTTCCCTGGTGGATTCCTTCTGTTGGGGTTCGTGGAGCTGTAGTCCTTATTATCTCTTCCTAGAACTTCCTTCAGAATATTTTGGAGTGCTGGTTTGGTGGTCGTAAATTTCCTCAGATGTTCTTTTTCATTAAGTATCTTATTTCTCCATCAATTTTGAAAGATAGTTTTGCAGAGTACATCAATCTGGGTTGAAAGTTATTTTCCTTTAGAATCTGTGGTACTTCGCTCCAAGTTCTCCTTGACTTTGAGAGTTTGTGCTGAGAAGTCAGCTGTAATTCTGCTGGGCTTTCCTTTATAGGTGATTTGTTTCTTTTCTCTAACAGTTTATGGATTCTATTCTTGTGTTGAATTTCTTGAATGCTGACTATGATATGCCTGGGTGTAGATTTTTTTTTTTTGATCATTGCTAATTGGAGTTCTATATGTCACATTTATGTGTATGTCAAATTCTTTTTCTCTTCCAGGGAAGTTTTCTGTCATGATGTCTGGGAACATTTTTTTAATGTCATTTGTGGGATCACCTCCCTGTTTATTGTCTGTAATTAATCTTAAGTTATTCTTCTTTGTCTCATCTAGCAGCTTCTGGATTGATTTCTCATGTTCCCTTGCTATTTTTGAGAAATCTTTCTTTTCCTGGTTGCTAACTGCAAGCCTGTCTTCAATGTCTGAGATCCTGTCCTCACATTGGCCTAATCTGCATTGAATATTTTCAATAGAGTTTTACTTTCTTGGATATCTGCTTGAATCTGCTTTATGTATTCCATTTCTTTCCTATGCTGCTCTTCCATAATATGCTTTAGCTCATCTATTATTTTGTGTCTGCTCTAATGTCACTAAGCATGGTGTGTATTTTGGTAATCTCTGTAGTTAACTGAGAGATTATTTCTGATTTCAACTTTTCCAGAGCCTCATTAAATTGCTTTGTTGTTTCCACTTCAGAGAGACCTGGTGGGGGGCTTTTGGATTTTCCCACCTCATTGCCCTCTGGATTTGCCTTTGGTGAACTGGATGTCTGGGGCTGCATCTTGTTTAAGTGTCTTCTCATTTCTTTTCTTTTTTAATTCCTGGGGTGATGCTTGTAAGTTACTTATGGTGGTTTGCTTTATTGGTAGTAATTAGGACCCTTAGGTGATGATTACTTCTTTGAGGTATCTTCCAGATGTAGCTAGTGTTTGTGTTTTGAGTCTCTTGGGAGATCTTACCTCTTTAGTTTGTTGGAGACGAGAGGTTATTGCTTGTTTGGCCTAGTGCCTGTTTTTTTGCCACTATGCCACCATATTTTCTGTGACCCTTAGCTAATCTCAGTCATGAATTATCAAGTCCAACAGCTGTTTAGAACAATTATGTCAATTTTGGCTGTAGTGGTACCAATAGCATCAAACACAGCCTGGAAAGCAACAAACTGAGCTAGCCCTTAATTTGCAACTTTTAAGCATATGAACTAGATTTATGATTATATAACAAAATGTAAAACAAAACCAGATAATTATATGTAATATATAAGTCTGTAATGTGTCAATTTTGCCCTTGGGGTTAAAATTGAAAATGGATTAAAAAGAAAATAGAGAAGGGAAGAAAAAAAAGAGGTTACAAGTAAAGTTGGAGGACAAAGGGGGATCACGCCAGTTTGGGGAAACTGGTGCAGAAAATTGAAGACAAGAAATGGTAGAGATAAAAGGAAGAACAGAACAATCACACCCTTTTTTTTTTTGGCACCGGGGATTGAACTCATAACCTCGCGCCTGCTGAACAGGCTCTTAAGCCACTGAGCCAAACTCCCAGCCCTGAACAATCACACCCTTGAAGAGGTTAGGAATGAAGGAGAAAGAGAGCAAAAACAAACTAAAAAAAAAAAAAATGAAAGAGAAAAACAAAGAGTCCACTTCCAGGATTCTCTCTGAGTTTGCTAGTAGACAGCCTATGGAGACAGACTCCCAAATCATGCCACTGCATCCCAGCAAACCAGCTGTTGTTTTATGGTGGAGTAGTAGATAACCTTATCAGGCCTGCTCTGAGACCAGACTCATCGGGTTTGCCATAGTCCAAGCAATTTCCATGGGTCTGTGCCCAGCTTGGAGCTGCTGGAAGAAGCTGGCAGTAGTTCTGTTTCTGGGCTTCTCTGACCTGGCTCCAAAGTGGCTCCTGGTCAATCACTCTCTCCTGCGGGAGGACTGAATCCTCTGCACGCACCACCAGCCAGTGCAGTCCTCCAGGTCCGCTGCTCCCCTCCACTGCTGAGACTCTCTGCAGAGGCCTCTGGGGACACCAGCTGCCACCTTCACTGTCACCATTTGTCCCCAGGTTCCAACAGCTCCTCTTGCGCAGTGAGTCCAGCTCAGGGAGAAGGTGCTGCCAGCTACCGCCTTCTTCTTTGTTGAAAATTTCCTTTTTACTCTCTCTGTGAGCTTCAATTCATACTTCAGATTCTTCTTGGGTCCTGGCGACCCACTTCCTTCCTTCTTGTCTTCCTCACAATGCTGAATTCCAGCGTCTGGATGGTGACTCTCAGAGAGGATGTTTTCTCTGCTCCTTACCTCTGCGTCATCTTCCTGGAAGCCTTTTTTTTTTTTTTTTTTTTTTTGGGAGAGGGATTGGAAAGAGCTGGTGAAATAGTAGTGCTAAAAATGATGATTACATTTTTCTTCCAGGTCTCTGTCCTTCTCTGAAGTCTTGATTCTTCTTTTCTGAGGTCTCAACATTGTTTTTCCAGGGAGGGTGCAGAGGGTGCTGGTGTGGCCACCCTGAGCTCATGCAGTGGAGGGTGGCTGAGTCTGGACCCTGCTAGGCCGGACTGCCATCAGAGACGCTCCATGGTCACTGCATCCTGCTCGCCATCTCAGGAGCTTGCTGTGGCAACATCGTCTCTCGACACAGCCTTTGCATGCCTCGTCCCCTTTCGGGCCGGTTGTCCTGTCCTGGTCCATCACTTTGCTTGAAGTGCTCCTCTTCCTTCATGAACTTTGTTACTGTTCAAACCTCAGCTCAAAGACCTACTGTGTGCCTGGAGCAGCTTCTCCTGTGCTGGCTTCTCACATAAAGCCCCTGGTGCACCAACGGGGATGCACTCCCTCTGAGGGCAAGCGGGTCCCTTGGGTGTTCGAGACACTGTGACTGAGCTTCAGGAGACCCTGCGTGGTCTCTGGTCCTAGGTGCTTGAGTCTACATGGAGTCCAGGTGCCCATGGCACTTGGAGTTCCCTGAACCTCAGTGGAGTTTTGCTACCTGGTGGTTGGCACAGCGAGGGCGCTAGGTCTAGCTGGAGCCCGGGTGGCTCTTGCATGGCACCTTCACCTGCCATTGTGCTTCACCTTAGCTGGGGAGGAATTGTTTTGAGGGGCAACGACATCCATCTCCTCTGGGTCTTCAGGACTGCTGCACTGGGGGAGATCACGAGCAGTGAGAATGTGCCAGCCTCTCCATTGGCCTCTGCCCGACCACAGAGCTCGGGTGAGAGATAGATGGGGCCCTGCTCGCTGGATGATGAAGTCCAGGTCACACTTGCTAGTGAGCCGGGGGTCAAGTGGGGACACACAAGTGACTTCTTCGCCTGCAGCACCAGGACAGACACTGCCGATGGCAGGCGCTGGCAGGTGCAGGAGTCACCTGTGCACTGGGGGAAACCGGATGGCAAGTGGCCGGATGGATGAGAAATGCCAAGGTTTGTAGCTGGACAAGCCGTGTTAAACTCTGAGGCATGCTCACTGGAAAAGCCTGAATCGAACAGGAAGTTATATGAATAGCATCGTGCTGATGACCGCACGGGGGCCACTGCACGCAGGGGGCCAAGGGGGCCCGGGGTCAAATGAAGACAAGGTGAGCTAGCCTGGTCCTGCCCTGCTGTGGACAGTGCAGAGGGAGGGCGGAGCCAGGCCTTCCTCTCCCAGAGGGGACGCCGCCGTCTCAGGGGAGTCTGCCAGCGAGCCGGGCTGCAGGCCCATTCCTTTCCCCACTTGGCAGTGAGCTGCCCAGAATGGAAAAAGAACTCAGACTTCAGCTTCGAGTTTTGCAACCAGCCTTTTGCTCATGACAAGGCAGTGGAAAAGCCATAAAAACATAGAAGTCCCCTTTGCCTGTGTTCGGAGGGAGAAAGGCTAACATTTGCTCAGCCCTTTCAAACAGAGTGCGAGCTGCCCTTCCAGCCTGGGCGTCAGTGGGGCTGGTTTCACAGAGCTGTGGTTATTTATTCATCAAGGGAGTAAACAGCACACACAGGGGCACCTGGTGCTTGCACCCTACCAGGCGGTGGCTAGTGGTAGGAGGGGCGGGTGTTATGTTCGGGCACGGAAAGCAGAGAGAGGCGCTCAGAGCCAGGCGTGGTGGGGTGCTCTGGGCCCCCGTCATCGGGGAGGTGGACAGGTTGCAGGGGTTCTCCGGTCTGCACTGTCTGCATGTTGCTTGCATGGTCCCAGCGGGCTGCGCAAGCTCTGCTGAGGGTATAGAAACCGCCTGGCTCTGCTTGTCCAGCGCAGGCCTGGTGTGGCCAGGCCAGGGCCCGGACTTCTCAGGCCTGGCTTTGTCTCACCCCATGCGGTTCCATGTCTGGGTCCCCCGATCCCTTTCACATGGACAGAAGTGACTTTCTCGGATCCCCAGCCAGGAGGAGCTGAGCTGGGATCCGAACCCAGGCTGTGTAGACTCAGAAGAAAACGAGGGGCACAGGGGAATGACAAGACTGTCCCCTAGGAGCTGCCCCAAAGGACACAGCTGAGGACACGGCAGGTCCAGGGGAGAGGACTGAATTGAGGGCAGCTCCAGAGGGAGAGGGGAAACGTGAGTCTCTAGTGCTGGAAGCCCAGCTGGGGGGACAGCAGAGGGAGGGGCTGCGGGACACGAGGGAGAGGAGTGGGGTTGCCATGGGCTCCCGAAGCTCCCCCGAAACGGCCATGTTTGGGGCTCTGCACCGGGGTGCACGGCGGCTGCAGTAGCCAGTCCAAGTGTCAGGACTGCAGCAGCTCGGAGCTGCTCCTGATGCCCAGCGGACGAGGCCTGGAGCCGTCCCAGAGGGGCTGCCGCCCCGGCCAGCGCCATGGCCCCTGAGATATTTTCCTTGGCAGGCAGGGCCTGCAGTGGCTCCAGACTCACCATCACACATTCCTGACGGTTCAAAGCCGGGCGCCAAGCACAGACGTGACCTTGAGCCCGGGTCGCTCCAGGAAGAGGCTATTTCCACAGAAATAGACCTTTGCCATGGAAACCGCGCAACGTCACCTGGGGCAGAATCAGAGCTGTTTCCTAGGACTTGTCTCCCACCAAAGTGCCTTTTAGGCATTTCTGTCACTTATTACAGGTGCTTTTAGGTGTGAGACCAAAGTGTATAAAATCCTCAGCACTCTTAAGTGCTTTAACAATCTTCCTGAAGAAAGTTATTAATCATTTTAGTGCAGATCAAGCCCAGGACTGGAGAGCGAATACAGTGACATTCATGATTTATGAGAGGAAAACAAAATACTTGTTAGGGGAGGAAAAATCTACACGCATAGAAGCAGCAGAAGTTGTTCCATGAATATCTGTGTTCTTTCTCAGCGACATTTCACTTTCTCATAAAGAATTGGCGACAAACTACTTTAACAATGTATTTTATTATAAAGGTAATAAACGCGGCTTGAGGAAATGAACCTGGATGAACAGAGGAAAGTGTGGAGAATAAACCAGCCCAAATTCCTCAACCTGCTGTGGATTCCAGGTATTATTTCGTATCGTGCTTTTTACTCTTCATCCTATTTTCAGACAAAATGCATTGACTTATACAATTTCTTTGCTTTTTCGCCTCTCATGATTATGCTCAGAATATTGATGTTGCTTTTCCTGTTTATGTCTCACACATCCTAAGGGCACCCTGTTTAAAACAGAGTGAAAACATGATTCTATTTAACAGCTTGGATGTGGCTTGTCCCCCAAGGTCACGTGCTGGAAGTTTGGTCCCCACAGTGGCAGGGCTCGGACCGGGTGGGGCCTTCAAGATGTGAGCCTAAGGGGGACCGCAGGGTCAGGGGCACTGTCCTCCAGAGAAACTGAGGTGGGTGCCAGGGACCTGGGCACCTTCTCTCCAGAGCGACTTGTCACACTTGAAACTGGCTTCCCTCCACCATCCACTGCTGCTGTCCAGATCTTCTCCGCCACGACGCAGTTCATTGCCAGGTTTCCCTGAGCTGAGCCAAGGCAGGGGTCGCCCCCTGAGTGCCCAGAGCAGTGAGCTACATACAACTGTGTGTGCATATGTGTGTGTGTGTGTGTGTGTGTGTGTATGGTACCAGGGACTGAACCCAGGGCCTTTGCCCTAGGCTATATCCCCAGTTATTTCTATTTCTGTATCTATTTTTATTTTTTAGATCTTGCTAAGTTGATAAACTGGCCAGCTCAGCTTGAATTTGGGATCTTTGTGCCTCAGCCTCCCAGAGTACTGGAATTACAGGTTTGTGCCACCACAGCTGGCTACAAATAAACCTTGTTTCTTTTTTTTTTCTGGTACCAGGGATTGAACTTATGACCCTGCGCTTGCCAGGCAGGTGATTATGCCACTGAACTAAATCCCTGGCCCAGTAAATCTTGCTTCTTTACGAAGTACCTAGCCTTACTTTATTAGAGTAACAGACAGTGGCCCAAGGCATCACATTACCGTGTTTTCTGAGTGTTGCGCTCTTCTCCACAGAACATTCACATAGGTCTGCACTGTATTTCCATGTCACTAAGTAGGTTGTAAGCCATCACCTCACCACACCACCAGGAACACTTGGCATAAACTGTCGAGTGCTGTCCACACTGGATAGATATGGAAATGGTCTCTTTTCTTACTCCAAGTTAGAGTCCCAGGCCCAGACTCATCTCTGTTGCATGATTCACGCCACGCAGGCATGGAATCCAATGCTCAGCTCCCCAATGGCGTATCTATCTGTGGTGGTAAAGATTTCTCCCAACAATTCATTCAACAGGGGGATGATGGGCAGCTTCATCCACATGGCCAACTGCCTTCCGGAGTAATTTCTAGAAGCTGTCAGCTGCTCCCAAGAAAATCTGAAAATCTCAACCCTTGTTGCCTTCTCCCTGCTGGAGAGGAGGGAAGCATATTTGCCAGTGAGGAGTTTCGCTCGTCTTTCTAGTATTTAACTTTTTTCTTTCTAATTTCTAATTTATTTTCTAGTATTTTGAGAATGATAATATTTATTTTAAATTCAATCCCTTCAGTAGTTAAATATGTTTGAGATATTTATTGGTTCTTCACATTTTCTTTTGCAATCCCTCCATCAGGTAGTTTGCCCTTTCTTTAAGTTGCATATATTTATCTTTTTCTTAATGATTTGCAAGTGTTTTGATACATTAAGACTATCAAACCTGACTGTGTATTTTTTTTTTCCACTTAGTGGTCTTGAAACACAGCCACAGTGTTTCTGGAGATGCAAAGCCTTTTTACTTTAGGTAGCGAATTATTTTCTTGATGTTTTTTGAGTCAAGTTTTACTTAGGGAGAATCTTGCTATCCTTAAAATTATAAAGTCGACTAATTCTTCCATGTGATTTTTGTATTTTTGTTTTAATATGCTAAATAATCTAATACATTTTTAAAAATTTATTTTATGTTACAATTTATAAAGATATGATTCATATGTTCAGCTTGAACTTTTTAATATTTTTGCCATATTTTTTCTGACTCCGTGTTTGCAGTGTATAATGTTTACACTCTTTGTGTGGAGTTGATACGTGTGCGTAACACACCCAACTCCTTTTTATCATCCTATATCCTTCCATCTCCTGATCATCTCCTTCCCTTTCGAGAAAGAGCTCTCTCCCTACTTCCTAACGTCTATCTTTTATTTTGTTCTTCATTTATACTCTATGTTTCTTATATAGGAGAACCCATGTGATATTTAAGCTTGTATATCTGATTTATTTCACTTAACTTTATGGTCACTTAACTTTCTTACAAATGACTCAAGTTTATCCTTCTCTCTGGCAGAGTAGTACTTCATTGTTTATAAGTGCCACATTTCCTTTATCCATTCACCTGTTAATGGCCTTTGGGTCACTTCCAAGATTTAGCTAGTGAATTGTGCTGCTATAAACATGGCTGTGCGTGTATCCCTATATGATGTCTTTAACCCCTTTGGGAAAACACCCAGAAGGGGACTGCTGGGTCAAATGGAAATCCAGCCATCTAAAGTGATTCAGCAGGTGGTCCATCCTCCTGACCGCACCCTTCGCCTGTCCACTGTGAACCTCACACCTGTCTTCTCTGTCTGCTCAGGAAATGGTCCCTGCAGGATCACAGAGCTGGTGTGAACACGGAGTCGGGGTGAAGATGTGCTTCTGTGGTCCCAGGGCCCTGCGGGGAGGGAAGAGGTAGGGAGCAAAGCCGCCTCTGGAACAGATGTGATTTGCCCGTGGCCCTGGACGGCGGTCTAGCTTCTCTCTCGTGCACCTCCTCACCTACTACAGTGAGAGGGCAGGACGTGAAGGCATCTGGCTTCCTTTGGCTTGAAAGCCCCTGACACGGGACCGGAGAGGCCCCGCAGGGCGGGGTGAGTGGAGTCAGGCGCAGGCCTCGGGGAGCCAGTGGCTCATCAGCTCCATGAGTCAGCGATGCCGCGGTGCCAAGACCAGTAGCTAAGGCTACTGTGGAAGTCGCTTGGAGGACGACGCACTGAAGGAGGAGCCCGGGTGACACCCTGGCCCGCTCGGCCACCTGAGCCCCACGTGGTCCCAGCATTCTTCTAGGGAAAACTCTCCAACACGGGGCCTGCAGGCTGCATCCGGCCCCAGAAATTCCATTTGTTCTGCAAGTAAAAGTTCAACCTCCTGGTGGGGATTGGTCATCGTTGGATTTATCATTACATTAATTGGCAGGTTTAAAAATCACAAAAATTGTGATTTTATGTTTTTCTTTAAACTGACGAAAGTCTAAAGCCACTGAGCCACGTTCCAGTACAGCCATGATTGTTGGGTGGCACTTGAGGGTTTACCCCTTGCAGCCCCCACACCTTTCGTGCCCCCCAACACTGAGTGTGCGGGGCCACCAGGTATCATCTGTGTGCTCTCTGTCCTGGAATACAAAGGGGGACGAAACACTTCTCAGATCCTTCTTGTGCCCTCTAAAGAAAGCAAAACTTAAAACAAACAAACAAAAACAAAAAGACCAAGAAACCTATAGAGGCCAAGAAGAAAAATGAAAGCAAATCAACTGACTTGTAAAAGTGGAAAGAATTCCACGTGTTTCCTTTGCAAAGCCCATGCGTCCAGAAGGAACTCACATTAAGACACCATGATAGGACAATAGTGATTCAATTTATAATCAAGTGTAAGGAAGAAATGCATGCTAGCTGACTTAATAAACTGTACAAGAAAAACATTTTAATAGGACTTCAAAATGTTTTCAATAGCTGATGTGGCTCAGAAATTCACCCAGGCTTTAAGTGAAAACAACTGCCCAGATACGAGGACGAGTTCAACGGAATCTCTTCAGTTTAGTAGGAGTTGTGTGTTCTGAGTAGAGAAAAACATTTGGTCATGCAAATCTAACTGGAAATGCTGTTGTTTAGTTGGTGCACACAGGGAAGAACTTAGGGGGTAAATCTGAGAAAAAGTTTATCCCTGGCAGCATTGTTTGCTTCTAACTGATGCGATTCCAGATGTCAATAATGCCCCCCAGTGTATCGTGTTGTCATCGGGAATCAGTGAGAATCTTTGTGAATACACAACTTTTGGATCTGTTGTGCAAGAAATCCCATGTGTTTGAGAAGTGACTTAGGATGCAGTATTGAGAAGGTCTAAGAGTTTAACATAGAAAGTCAAAACGAATATATGTGGCCATGAGCTTGGCCCCCCAATACTTACTCTGAAGGTGGGATTTACCCAGATGCTCCATCCAGAAGGTCAGTGCTTCTCCCACTGAGGACCTGGTTGTCCTCTGAAGGCTCCGTGGGAAACACCCTGTGCTATAGAGAACCAGGACGTGTCACGGATGTGTTGCTAACCCAGCAGTCTCATGTAGCCCTCCATGTTGCCCCTGGCCACTCTGCACTGGAACTGAGGAATGGGATGTCAGTGTCACCATCGACTGTCCATGGGTCCTGGCTCTTAGGGTTATGCTTTGTGAAATGCACACTTGATTTTTTATAACAACATTAGAGTCACAGGAAAATCGTAAAGGCAGTCTAGAGAGTACACCCAGCACCTGGTCTCCCCAAAGGTTAACGTCTTACATTCGTTACAGTTGATGAGCTAATAATACTCTACTGCCGTGAACGGACTCCCTGCCGTGTTCACATTTCCACATCTCCAGCCTTTCTCTACCGTCTTTTCTCTGTCCTCGGGTTTCAGGTGGCAGGGAGTCACTGTGTCTCCAAGGGCTCCCATTGGCTGTGACAAGTTCTCAGAGGGTCCTCACTGGTTTTCTTTTGATGGTTTAGTCAGCTCTGAGGGCACTGATCAGTTTTGTAGAATGTCACTCAGTTGGGTTGATTAGAGTGGGATTATGTGTTTTGGGGGTGAAGACCGTGTCGAGGGCACAGTCCGCATGACTCATTACTATTGATGCTGACCTTGATCTTGACCTTGACAGAACCTACTTTTTAGAAGGAACATCTGTACTCATCCAGAGAATGGGGAAATCTTCACCTCCATGAGGACAAAGCACCCATTGAAATTATCTGAAATTCTCCTGTGTGGGAGATTTATCTCCATCTTCTGCCTCACCCATTTATTCATCCATTATTTTTTGCTATCACAAAGGATTCTTGGTATTTATTTTGTACTGTAGGTTATCATTCTGTGCGCTTTATCTTTTTGTTCAAACCCTTTAGCTCTGGCGCCGGGACTTCTTGCATTTGGTCCTGTGTCCCTCTGACCTAACTCTATTGTTTGTTTCCTTTTCCTTTTTAAAATCTTGGAGCACTTCCTTACTTCCTGGCACTGTAAGGTGCCCTGGGCTCATTTTGTGCCTTCTCTGCCCCAGTCCTGGATTCAGTGACTTTTCCAGAGCTCTGGTTCCTTTTGTTGAAGAACAGTGCTAGAAACCTAGACCTGGGCACCAAGTGCACACATTCACTTTGAAATTTCGTTTTTAAGTTTCTATGTTATGTTCCTTATCATCATTCATTGAAGCCTGCTGAGGCTTCTTCATCATTCATGATTAGGAACCTTTGATGAAAGGATCATGTAAGCTGATAAAATGAAGAAATTTTAGAAATATCTACCCTGATTCTTTATCTCACAACAGTGTCTTCTCAAAGAAGTTGGCCAAACACGTTGAGTCACAGAAACAAGGGTCAAATCCTCTTGGTCATGAAAAGGTTCCTTGACTCTTCCTATCTCTCTGGACCACAATCCCAGCTGGTCATTTGGAGTGGTCCAGAGAGCTCTGGGCTGTGGCTCCTGAGGCGCACTCTCTACCTCTCTCCTTGCTCTCTGAGACACGGAACACATTCATCTCTGTCTCTGGTTAGAGGAGGGAAATCGTCAGTTACCCAGAGGTCTCTGGGTGGCCACAGACCCACTAAGTACACGCTCCACTTGGCTAGGCTGCACAGTGCAAGCAGGAAGCTGGTCACCGTGGGAGAGGCTGAGGGTGGATGATAGAAATGAACTAGTCATCAGTGAGGTTTGGCTAACACACAAGGTTTCCATCTCCCACCACAACATTTTATCCACTACTCTACAACCGTGGTTTGAAACAAGCTGTTGGTTTCTTCCTCTTTTTTTCTTGATCCCAAATCCGCAAAGCGTAAAACCATGCATTCTTTGGCCTGTAAGCCTTCTATTGCCTTGCTTCCCAAATTTGTCTCATTTTCACTTTTAAATATTTTACTTAAAGTTATCTCGAAAGATCTAAGCATACAGACCTTTCTACATAGAATCCTATGACATCCATAGCAGCATGACAGGATGGGACAAACTAACTAACCAACCAATGGGCTAAATGACCAGATTAAAATGAGTTTTGGGCTCCGATGGATTTAGAGTGAAGTTATAGTTTTATAGGTTTACCATTCTCATCTCTTGCAGAGATGAAACTATTTAGCAATGTAGATAAAATATTTTTTGTGTTTCACAGGATTTATTTTCCCTGCTTTCTTTTTTTCCTGTTACTTCCTCTTTCTTTTCCTGAATTTCTTGTTTTCTTCCTCATAGAGGAGATAGAATGAGAAATATAGTTCTCCAGGGAATCCTCAGACTTCAGAGGAAAGATGCCTGAAGTGACTGTCATGGCCATGGATCCATAACCATGTTTCTTTTACCAGCATTCCTGCTAAAAAGGTCACTCCTACAAGAAGCAACTCTGAGACACAGTTGTGAAAGACACTGGAAACTAGCAGTTAACTGCCAGATGAGGTTATGATGAAAAAAAATGATAATAAAAGCAACACTAAGCTCATAACCTGTAATATAGTATTTTTCAACTTTCCTTTTGTAGGCAATATTACCTTAAGGGATAAAATATGAGTTTAAAATTTTGAAAAATCAACACCAAATGAACAGCACCTGTTTATATGATTCTATTTTGAAATATTCCTAATTGATTTATTTGTTTGGTTTCTGGATGTCTTTTGTTCTTCTTGAGTTCCTAAAATGGCTTCATAAATTATTTCTTAAAAACAGGGCTCTGTCTTGCAGGATGCATTATTGGCTTTGAGTGAGAGACCAATTTGCCAAGGATACAAAGACCAAATTTCCATCTTAGTAACTCGGAGCCCTGCAGGAATGGAGACCTTGCACTGCCAGGCAGAAGTGCTTTCATCAGGAGAATTGTGATGACTCTGCCAAGCAACATGAGACTCACATATAGCCAGATAGGGTCCCAAGGCCACTGGACTAGTGGTCAAAAGAGGAGTCGGTCTACCATTTGGAGTGATCGATGCTGATCCCTGAGGGGAAATTGGGTGGCTGATACATGATTGGGACCATATCTGGAACACAGAGGATTCTCTGAGTATCTCTAAGTGCTTCCATGTAAAAACTACCTACTAAAAATGTTTAGTGAAAGTCTAGAGAAAACAAGGAAAAGATAGGATGACCAAAGACTTACACATTTTGGAAACAAAGATTTGGGTTTCTCTACCAGAAAAAGAGCCAGAGCAGCTGAGGTTCTGGCTAAAAACAAGGAAATAGGTAACAGCAGTAAAAGGAAGCTTTAGATATTAATATGGCCTACTGCCAAATTGCAGTATGAGTATTTTTCCATATTTTCTTCATTCTTCTTTTTTTCTTTATGTTGTTGGAAATTAATCTTATAATTTTTGC
This sequence comes from Dasyprocta punctata, assembly GCA_004363535.1. NCBI lineage: Eukaryota > Metazoa > Chordata > Mammalia > Rodentia > Dasyproctidae > Dasyprocta > Dasyprocta punctata. The sequence continues at coordinate 15,933 of RJWM01021690.1, forward strand.
CAAAAACTTCAGCCAAATTCTGACAGAATTTGAGGACTAGTTAATATAGGCAATGATGTCTATCATGCCTGTTAAGACCTCTTCATTTTGGGGAAACAGTAAGAATTTCTTTACTTATAAGCCAGGTAGCTGCATCTTGTCTCCTATTAGGTACAAATATGGAGTTATTTTTTCGTTATACAGATGTTCAAATGTGCATAGAAGGGTGCATAAGGAAGCTGAGGAGCCAAAGGGGTGGACTGTGCCAGCTGTCAGTTTACCACCTGTGACTTCCAAATTTAGCCTTCATTGTGTGATCTTCAAAAGCAAAGGTCAGGCCTTTGAGTATTTCCCTGCCTGCTGGCACAATATATGTCAGTAGAGGCCTTCAGAGAGTCACTGCTGGGGGTGGCATTTCCTCCTTGCTTCTGGAGTATTATCTCTGCAGTGTGTGTGGCAACCCCTGGGACTCTCATGAGCTTCTGCAGCATACATACCTCTCCGGTGCCTGACTCATGTAGTGTGTAGCAGCTATCAGGGTTCCCAGCACTTGCAAGTAGGAGGCTTTGTGGCAGAACACAACTTCTCATGAACAGCTTTTATGGGACCCCATGGTGCACATTTCCAGCAAGTTTTAGAGGACTTATTTCTTATACTGGTGCAACATTATGGCAATTCTCTGTCATTCAGTGAGATTGTTCATGTCTTCTAGAATAGGTCTGAATCTTTTCTGTCTCGGTGCGGGGAGAGGAGCCCTGAGTGTCTCCCTGGAGTGGTCTGTCCCAGCTCCAGGGAAAGCAGCTGCTCCTTATGCTCCTTTCTCCATCTTCTTTAGAGTCCACTTCTTACTAGCCAATCCCCTGTTACTCTAAACCCTCACTTTACTCAATAATCCTTCATCCCCTACTTTCTCTGTTTAATTTACTTTGTGGCTTCTACTTCCTGCTTAAACTGCAACTGATACAAGACCATAATATGAGGCAGAAAAACACAAATTCAGAAATTTAAAAAACCAACACTGCCTTACATAAGCAATGCACTGCTCACATTACTGCAATTAGAAACATACTCTTTGTCGATTGTGTCTTTTGTTCTGTTCCCACTCCTAAAATAGCTCCATAAAACATTTATTTTGGGGCAGAGAGGGTGCATCATTTCCCTCAGTGTTGATCAGCTTCATGCAAAGACCACTTGTTTCAGGAAAGTGTAAACTGAGTCCCTCCAGTGGGAGCAGTCTGAGCATGATGGGGCTGTAAACCATCTGGGTTTAGGACAGGCTAAAATGGAGATAAAGAGGAGGAGCTCTTTCTAGCCTGGTGTGTGCATGCTTGTGGACTCCCTGTGTCTCATTTCTGACCTCAGACTGCAAGAACTTCAAAGGGAAATTGCCTTTTAGTTTCTTGGTGGCATGGCAGTGACAGCAGGGCACCTGTAGCTGGTCTGGATGAAGCACTGATACATCTTTTCTCATCTGGTATCAGTCCTGCTCCTCACAGCATCAGGCCCCAGCCTGGGGCAGGGTCTCTCTGCTCCAGGCAGCTAGGCCAGACCTGACCATCTGATTGTGATTTCTTGGAGCTGTTCTTTTTTTTTTCCTCAGTAAGGCTGGCTTCACCTTCTTCTGTCTGCTAAATAAATATTATCAGGATAGCTTTTGCTTTTCTGACATTTAAAGGGAGTGGTGCATCTTGTTGAAGAAGTAGACTTTGTGTCTAAATTGCTGTCACCCCTGTCCATGTCCTCCTGGTCAACTCAAGGCCCCTTGCATGATGGCACATGAACAAGGGGCCAAGACACACTCAAGTGTGTGTCTTGTATCCATTCAGGACTCTCAGAGGGAGTGCATGTGGTTAAGAACTCATGGAGCTACAGGACACATCATCTGCACAGGGAGGTCTGCAAAGCCACAGTTTGTGTGCTTTCTTGTGACACTGTCACTTGTCCCACTAGAATTTGCTTGGGAGAAAGAGGGTGTGGTGTACAGGGAGGAAAATATGATTTTCCTTGTGACCAACTCAAGTATGAGCTTGGGAAACTGCTTCCCCACTCTGAGATCAGCTTCCATACCAGCGATGCAGATGGCTGGAATTTTTTCCAGCCAAGGAATGTTATTACCTGAAGTTTCCTCATTTCCTCCAAGGAGCCTGTCCTGGAGGTTGTGGCAGCAGCAAGCTGTGGCTCTCCCTCTAGTATAGCTAGCAGACCGATGAGCCCTGCGTCTTCAACCAGGCCATCTGGACAAAGAGAACCAGGGTTTCCAGAAGATGTCTTAAAGAATGCAAGCTGCAAAAGACAGGATAAAAAATAAAGTGGGAGTTTTACCTGGGCTTTGTAGTATGCACCAGTAATCCTAGCATTCTGAGAGGCTGAGGCAAGAAGATCTCAAGTTTGAACCCAGACTGGGCAACTTAGTGACTTATCAAAACTCTGTCTCAAAATAAAAAAATAAAACAGATCTGGGGATGTAGCTCAGGGCAAAGGCCATGGGTTCAATCCTCAGCACTTCCCCTACCCCAAATAAAAAGAATAGAAAAAGAAAGGAGGAGTTGGTGATCAAGACTTGGAAGGATGTCTTACTCTAAATTTGCTGCTCTAACAGGCTGTCTGAGACCTGCTGGGGAGTCCAAGGTCAAGCAGCTAAAAATGGGGGAGGGTTTTATTGCTATGTCATTGCTTGGTGGAAGCATTGCATGGCCAGGAAGGGGCTCTCTTCCCTCTGTTATCAAACCACTAATTCCATCATGGGGCCCCACCTTCATGACCTCATTTAAAGCTAATCAACTCCCAGGGCTATCTGCATAAAAATTCGGGGATTTTTCTAACACCCCTTCAAACTGCCACAGAGGTTAAATTAGCAGAAACTGTCCAGGAAAGGAGGGATGCAGGCTGTTTAATGCAAGTCTTGGTTGGGGTGTGAGGGAGAAGGTTCAAGGCAAGATGGTGCCATTCCTAATGTGCTGCTCTGCCTTTGGGAGCCCTTGTCATCTGCGCCTCATTCCACAGACCCTAAATAAACCTTGGAAGGGTCCAACCTTGCTAGGAGATGTTGTGAGACCCCAGGAGCCCGGCACAACCTGTCCCCTCCGCCATCTTCCACTACAGAGAAGGGCTGCATGACATTCCCAGCGGGACAGGCCCAGCCTGGCCCTGCGCTCTTGCTCCCTCCTGCTCTGCTTTGACCCCAGCTTTCTGCAAGTTCCAGATCCAGAGGTGTGGGGGGTGCGGCGGTGCAGCACAAGAACGGGCCTGTGGAGGACAATCTGGTGCTTTCTCCTGTGGCTGGCAGTCTCCCAGCCTGGCCATCTAAGCCACTGCTGGCCTTCTGGAACCTTAGCTTTATTGCTGTGCAAACTCTAAAAGCCGGCTTCACCACCTGTGATAACACCCAGCCTTTATTCGTGGATGGGAGCCCTGTGGCTTGAGCAATCGCTGTGGATCTGACGCTATGTGGACTCAGGGTTCACTGCAGGGAACGGAGAGGATGTGATAGCGCCCCGCGATCCTTTTATTCTAGGGACATGAGGCACAAAGCAGAGCTCCCCAAGCTCTGTGGACAATATACACAGGTTGGAAAGTTTACTCAGAGGCTTCAAGTTAAAAAGCCCTAAACCTCAAGATGAAGAGATATCGGGTCCCTTCCTGCTTCCCTGTGGCTGTGAGGGCTTCTTTCCTAGAGTCACGGCTTCCCCCTGCAGTTCAGATGAACAGTGGGGAGTTTTCCTAGAGCTGAAAAAGCTTCCCCACCTCCCTGGTATTCTCCCTCCGATTACATCGCAGTATCCGAGGACCTGCTGTGTACCTGAACATTTCGAAGCACAAGCCAACAATTTAAGGTCAACTTAGAGTCAAACAAAATCTAAGATCTTTATTCTTATCCTTTTTGATGCTCCTGGTGCGATACATAGATTAGGACAGGGAAGGAAAGAGAGCCCTGCACGGTCAACAAAAGATACCGCATAGCTGGATACCAGTGTGACTCATCCCTGTCCCGTCCATGTGAGTGGCCACTGCTCCCACTCCTGGCTGAGGTTGTTGGGGGGCTCTGATGATATTCAGCATTTATGGTCAACTTAATGCGTAGCCTTTTCATAAAGAATGGACCGAGGCACGCAGCTACTTTGAAATCTCTTTGTAAGAAGAACACTGTCAAGCTCCATTTGGTGCTTGTGTTTTGGAGCCAATGGCTATTATTCTGGATTACTTTTTGGATCGTTTTGCACAAATGACATAGCATTCATGCTTAAGTACATAACGTTTATGTATTATTAATCACTTACCAAGGCATGGTTTGGTTGGTTTAAAAATGTAATGGATGTAGTGGTGGGTACCTAGGAAACAAACAAACAAGACAGTCGTTAAGAAAACGGACTAAATATAACAGAATAAGTAGTTTCCAACACACTTAGTCCCTGAGAGACAGAACACTTGATGTTTGATTAGTCATAATCAATGGGCTATTCAACGCTCTGTCTCAGGCAGACTATGTACAGGAATTACCTGCCACTGGGTGGAGTCTGTTTCCTGTGGATTTCCAGTGTCACAGCTCCAGGATTGTTTATTTTCTTTTAGTGGTTTGTGCCCAGTGGATGCTGGAACTGTCTGAGGGTTACATTTCCTAGATGGAACGCCCCTAAGGAATTCTAGTGCCTTCTAGTCCTACATGGATATTTTTCTTGAGCTATTTGGTCATCCTCGTCAGTTTGCACTTTGGAGGACAATAAAGGAATGTTTGTTACTGTTCACAGTCTTGTTGCTGAAGTTTTAGTGCAAAGACAAGAGTTTCACGAAGAAACTGGCCTGGAGAGTGGAGTTGGGGTGAGCTAACATCATGGGTCACTGAACAAGTAGCATATTTGTTGGGTCCTTTCTCATGAAATGTCCACAACCCCGTGACACCATGTGTAGGAAGAACAAGGGATGTTTCCTCTTGTCTCACACCTCAGCTGTCAACACAGAAGACTTCTGTGATCCCCCAAGCTGTGGGTTCCTCCCCTCCAGCCAGCAAGCAATAGATCCTCTCATTCCATCTGGTTCTGACACTGTCTACCTGGAGAAGGTGTCAGACTGTGCAGGTCGAGGGCTCAGGCCCCAAGACTGGCCCCCACCCCACTCTAGATGCAGTGTCCGGTCCCAAGAGGTTTTACCTGTGCCAATGACCCATGGGAGATACGTGCACTGGTCCCTGGTGAGTTTATGGCGGCATGCTGAGGTGTCTGGGCACACCACTTGGGAGCCACAAATAATGGGGTTTGTCCTACTATACAAATGAGAAGGCTGAGTTTGGGGGAGCTCAAGGACTCAAACACTGGGGGAAGCCTACAAGAAGCCAGGCCCTCCCTGCGAGTCAGTGCCATGAGCAGGCCACTGCGGGGAGAATCAGACACCAGCCCCTTTCAGCGTGTGGGCTGGGAAACAAGAAGAGCTAAGCACCTCCCTCCCCATAAGTGACCAGCTGATCTGGAGAAACACAGGCTGCAATGATAGCTACTGAGGTAAAATACAACTTAATGCTTGTAGTGCTTCATGTTTCACTGATTTTGCAGGCCTAAAGCCAGTAGTCTGATCATCTATTCAGAGGATAGCAATACGCAATGTAGCGTCTAGGGGGATCTCCTTCTGAAGGTGGTAGTCATTGTTAATTCCTTATTATCTTGTTTTGAAGTCCTGTATATTTTCATTGTTTTTTTGAGCTGAGTTCTATTCTGCTTTGTCTTGTTTGATTTTATTATATCCAATGGCATGGGCAGCTATTTCAAAGATAACAAGATATATTATGGTAGCTATTTTGGATTTGCCCCATCTTGTTTTGAAGTCCTTTATTGTGTTCATTGTTTTGTTTTTATTGGTTCTATTATGTTCTGTTTTGCTTGATTTTTACTGTGTCTGAAGCTATGGGCAGCTATTTTGAAGACAACAAGAGGCATTATGGTAACCATTGTTGATTTCCTATTATCTTGTTTTGAAGTCCTGTGTCACTTACACTGTTTTGTTTTGATTGGCTTTATTCCATTTTATTTTGCTTGGTTTTATTCTCTCTAAAATAAAAATTACAAACAGAAAAGTTGACACACTGGAGAAGCCAAGGTGGTTGGAGTGGGGCATCTGGGATGTACCCTTCTGTCCCTGGCCACACAGTGTGGGCAGGAAGTCAGGACTCTGAAGTCTAAGTGGCATGAAGAAGGATCTCAGATGCCCATCAAGTGCATCCAAAGCAAAAGGAGAATCTGGAGCTTATTTGCTTATTTTCATTTAATCTTCTTCTGTGCAATATTCATTTCATTCACTGGAAAAGCTTGTGCTGCCAGGTTTTGGGCTGTGACCCAGAGCTTGCAATCAGTGGGAAGGAGACAGAGATGGTGCTGGGACAGAAGGTTCTGGAGCACAGGCAGCATAGAAGTCAGGCAGGGTGCAGGGTGCAGGGTGCAGGGTGCAGGTCTGTGAGCAGCAGGTCAGCCCAGGCCCACAGAGCCCAGGCATACCAGCTCCCCACTTTGCTGTCAGTCACTCAGGTGCTGAGCCAGCCTCACGCACAGTCTCCACGATGGATGCGGCTTTTTGTTAACTGTGCCGAAACTCATGCTTGGCTCTGCGTGAAATTTGAAAATAGAAATTCAGTGCCATAGCAACTTTCACTGACACTCCTGTGTGTTTTTCCTTTTTAAAGCCAGTCAATCCTGTCCAACTCCACCCTTTGATCAAATAATGTGTGACTGTTCCTCACTGCCAGCATCACTTTTTCCTTGGAGGAGACCATAATTTACAAGTGCCGCCACTCAACCGCCAAGGACTGAGCACCCACTTGGAAGGTGACTCAGAAATAATCACTTCTCCACCCAGCGCTGGGGCTGGCAGGGCAGCACAGGTACAGGACACATATTCCAAGGGTGAAGTCCTGAGCTGGGGCCGTAGGAACAAATAGGAACTGGAGCAGAGGAGGAGCAGGAGGGTCCACCTGGTCATGCAGCTGTGGCCACCTGGTCATGCAACAGGAAAGAGCTGGGAGTGCCCAGATGAGGCACTGGTGAGTGTTTGGTGAAGAGCTAAGGCAGGTGGGGATGTGAGGATCAGGGGCTGGGGTACCTTGTTGGGAGTCGGGTATCTCCTTGACCTCCTGAAGGATTTCCAGCAGATCTGGATGACAAACTTGGAGACCCAGTCCATCGATGAGCTGCAAAATCAAACTTAGACCTCAGTATAAATCATACCACTTCACATAAATGCACACAGTTCTTCCCACTTTCCACTGTCATTCAACAAACATGTGTTAAGCTCCAGTGGCTTTCTGGGAGCCATGGTGAGTGTAGTTTTTGTGGGTGGCCTTCCTCCCAGGCGGGAGGTCTTGCCTGCCCCTAGCACCCATCTGGAGAGCTGTTTTGTCCTCCTGCTGCTGTCCCCTTTCTCCCCTTGGCCACAGTGCACTGGTGACTTGGAGGGGACCCCTTGATGACTCTCATCCAAACTCAAGAGAGCTGATTATTTCTCCTGACAGGAGCTGGTCCCCAAGTCGCTGTGGCATGCAGACTACGTCTGCCCTTCAGCTTAAAAGAAAAGAAGAAAAAAGACAATGCTGTGTGTGTATTTTAAAACATTTAACAGAGCATATGAAAGTTTTTCTTTTTCCAAGGAGGGGAACAGAGTGGCTGCTTCCAACAGCCTGGCTCTAGCAGCCATCTGGCCCTGACATCCCACACCACACTTCTTGGCACTTTCTCTTTGACCTTTCCATATTCAGAGAGATAGCCATCAGTGTACATGTTAGAAAGTTCTAGAGAGTCCTGAAAGCTCAAGAATCTTTTGTTTGCTGGGTGTGGAGGTGGATGAGGTGTGCATGGCTCCCCATCTGTGACCCATTCTCTATAACCCAGGAGGCCTGTGTCATTAGGCCCCCTTGTCCTCTGCTTTCTGGCAGAGTTTGATCAACATGGGCCACGTCCAGGACACTGAGAGAGGAGAGGAGAGCGTGGTCTGAGTCTCCCTGGTTTGGGTCATCCCTTGACCAGAGATCTCAGTTCCTATCACACACGTGTTTCCATACCCTTTTTAACCGCCTGAAATTACCCTGTGTGTGTGCTGCGGTCCCATCTGTGTTTTATCTGAATCCTCTCTGATGCTAGGAGGGTGGAACTGCACTAACAATAAAGGGGAAATCACAAACCACATCTTTATTGCTTGTGGATGGTTTTGCATAGCTAGATCTTTTCCGCAGAATGGAAATAAGGACTGAAACTTGGACCCTGGAAAGCACGAAGCTCAGCCAGCCACATAAGGAGTTGAGGGAGAAATTGCAACTCACACCCTTTTCACTTTCTAAACTTGAAAATAGTTCGCATATGGCAGAGTACGCCCGTGTCAGTGTACAGTTCTGAGAATTTGGAAATGCATTCTCAGTCACGAAACTGCTGCGGTTAAGATATCGAACAGCCCACACGCCCATGCTCTTTGAAGTCAGTTTGTCCACTCCCAACCCATGGCAATCTTGATTTTTCTCCTGTTCCCATAGTCTTTTCTTTTCCGGGGTGTCATATAAACAGAATCGTACCACATGGAGACTTTAGTGTCTGGCTTCTTTCACTTACGATGTATCTGAGCTTCATCCATGTTATTGAGTGTAACACTAATGAATTCTCTTTTAATAGACTTCATTTTTCAGAGCAGCTTTAGATTTACAGAAAAATTATGAAGACAGGAAAGGGAGTTGCCATATATCTCAAGCCCCATTTCCCCTACTATTAACATCTTACAACACTGTGGTGTCACAATTAATAAGCCAATATTAATTTCTTATCATTTACTGGAGCTTATATCTCGGGTTTCCTTAGCTTTTCCTAATATCTTATATTTTTTCCAGGGTCCCACCCAGAACACCACGTTACATTTAGATGTCATGGCTCCTTCAGCTTCTCTTGTCTGTGCAGTTTCTTAGTTTCCCTGTTTTTGATGAAGTTGTGATGGAGACCACTATGAAGCAGCTATGAGCAGGATTCAAAATGAATCAATTGACTTTCTTCATTTATCTGTGAATCTGTCCCAGGCCTAAGCCCCTTGTCTGGAGATTGGCAGCGAATTCACAGTAAATGAACCTCTATGGGTCACTGGTCCTGGCTGAGGCCTGTAGTGGTCTGTGATGCCAGTGATGCCTCAAAGGACAAGATAAGGTCACTGCTGAGGATGCCTGGCTGCCACTCCAATTAACTAGATAGAGACTGCAGCTGCAGGCGTCTCACTCCTGCTGTCTCAGTCCTGCCATGAATGTCAACCTGGAGATAAGATAGTTCTCCTTAATCAGCATAGTTTACTACTCGGAGAAGTCTTTGAACTGACTCCCAAGGTCCTGCTCAGTTCCTGCTTTTTCCTCAGTGTCCCCTCCCTCTGTTTGAAAACTACATAACTACAGGGCTGCCCAGTATTTATGTAGTCTTTGTCTCAGCCCTCAGAATCTCAAATTCTGCTAGAGGGTTTTAATTCTCCTAGAGCCCTAACATCATTCCACTTGTCTCCTTTAAGCCTTTGTCGTCCACTTGTTTGGGAGGTTGTGGGCCTGATCAGTCCACGATAAAGTTGGTATCTTTGAAGAGTACTGCTTGGGTATTTTGTTGGATGCCCAGTGACTGGAACCTAATGCTTTTCTTGTAATAAGACTGAGCTGTGTATTAACTGGATGAGGACCACAGAGATAGAGCAGGATTTCTGTCACATTGCATCAGGTGTGCCAGCTGCCAGCGTGAGCAAAGACTGCCCTGTAGACTTTGACTTTGACCACCTCACTGTATGGTCATGCTTTTCAACCTGTGCATTCCTGACTCTGGAAGGAACCCACTATCTGGGGCCCACGCTTATGGGGTCAGGGGTTATGGGGGTGGAGGAATTACCGTGCAAAGTATTTGGAATTTTTCTGTGTGAGAATTTTGTCTCTCTTGCCTTCTTATTCAGTTTTTATCAATATGAACCATGGATATTTATTTTGTGTTTTAGGTAATAATGCAACACGTTGTCATTCTGTTTGCTCAGATTGTCCCAGTTGGGGCTAGCAGAAGCCCACTAAGTTGGCACCTTTCTCATACTCTTATGTGGGTCCCCACCCTTGGCTTTGAGGGTGTTCTTATTACTGGTGCAACAAGATGCTCTAGGCTCCCCTTGTGTATTTCTTTCCCATCCCTAGAATGAGCCATTTTTCTCATGTGTCCAGATGTTCCTTTCACAGTAGCATAGTATTCTCCATTAAGATCTGAGTTCTGAGTGTGCTTACTGCTACCTGGGATGGGGTTAGAGAGCCAGGGATCAAGCTTTTGAAGTGTCCCCAACTGACAGAGCAAAGAAATATATGTGAGAATGCTACTGATACATATCAGTAAATGTGTGTGTGAATTGTGCCTGTAGAGGCACGAGAAGTCCAAAATGGCCAGCAGCTGTCTTAGCTTAACTTTCAGTTCAATGGACTCATCACTGGGTCTCACGGTATAAACATTTGTCACTTTGTAGCTAAGATCCCTAGGCTGATAAAGATTAAGCTTCTGGGAGCAGGAAGGATAGTAGTGAGAGGTATCGCTCCCATTTCTACCCCTCGATTCCTGGACCCATGAATTCTCAGTATAGGAGAAGCATCATATTGGATACTGAGTCAGTGCATGTACAACCTTTGGGAGAATTTGCTCCAGCCCTGCAAGGTACTGCCACTTAGCTGGTGCTCTAACTGTGTTGTGTCATTCTATTAAGTCAGGTTCTTTAGGATGGTGGGGGACACAGGGAGACCTACGAATTCCCTGACCATGGGCCCATTTCTGCTGAGAAACAGTGCTGACTGGAATACAGTGACAGTTGATAAGGTGTCACATGAGTCCAGAGGTGGTTTGCATAGTAGAAGCTTTGCTTGCAGGGAAAACAAGTCCGTTTCCCGAGAAAAGGTCTACCCCATTAAATCCCCGCCCCTTCCCTGATAGGATGACGGCAATTGCTGCCAAGTAACTAACTCCCTGATCACCCTTGGAAGTGGAGCTGGCTCAGAGACTGAGTGTTGGTTGGTCTTTTCTGCAGGCAGATTGTGTCCATGGTGAGATCCTGGGCTCTATTGTCAGTAATCTCAGTGCTGGGTCTCCGGGAGATCAAAAGTCTCCTTCAGGGCACTAGACGCTTTCAGAACTTTTGTGTGACACCTGGGCGGAATCCACGTGCTGAGTTCATCCTTTTCTCTCACGACTTTGTCCAGGGACATCACCAGCAGCCATCCAACATCATCACACTAGTCGGTTGCCAAAGATGTTCGAAAGTGTCTTGAACAGTCAGCTGTATTATTGCTTTTTGAAGATAATTAATAATGGGTATCTAATGGAGATATTTTATGTCTCTCTAATGCCAGATCATACTATGGACCAACAGTGCCCTCTTTATGACTGTCAGTAGAATTATTAGCAAATTTAAATCTAATCAGATTGGAGAGTTAAGTACAGAAACCCCAGAATCAGTTTATAGCATTCATCCTTAAAACTAGCCCTTTGGAACCACACTCAGTACCAACATCTATATTATTTAAAGTGCATATACATGACCCCTGTTATGTTAGACTTGTTTATTAGATAGAACTGACTTTTGTGATTATGGAAGCTGAGAAGTTGGGAAGCTGGAGACCAAAGAGAAAAAATGGTGGGGTTCCCGTCTTACGACGGCCTGAGGGGAAAGACGTCTCAGCTCAGTGTGAGGCTGGAAGAGCCCCTTCTTGGCTTTTTATTCCGTTTGAGCTTTCAGTTGACCAGCACAGGCCCGCCCACATTAGGAAGGGCGATCCGATTCACCAGATGAAAGATGCAGATGTTAGCTTTGTGTGGAGTCACCCAGACAGACACACCGGAATGTGCCTCATGGCCCAGTCACGGAGACAAATAAAACCAGTCATCAGGATTAACCATCGTGGTGGGAATTCTGAGAAAGGAAAAATGATAGAAATAGTCAAATGAGCTGGGTATGGTGGCACATGCCTCTAATCCCAGCACTGGCAAGGCTGAAGCAGGAGGATCACTGTGAGTTTGAGGCCCGCCTGGGTTAAATAGTGAGTTCAAGGCCAGCTTGAACTACATAGTGAGACCCCATCCCCCACCCCCAAAAAGAAATAGCAGTTAAATGATCAGTGGATCAGTGGTTGCCAGGGGAGAAGGCGGTGGAGAGGTGAATAGGTAAAACACGGAGCGGGTGGTTAGGGCCGTAAAATTATTCTGTATTACACAGTGTTGGTGATTTTTATAGCATTGTGAATTTGTAAAATTAGACAGATTTCAGAGCAAAAAAAGTACAACTTAATGTATGCAAATTTCCATTTAGGAGGCTGGGTCATCCCAGAAAAGAATGCGGACTGACAGATGAAACCTAAATTGTGTTCCAAATGCATGAAATGATCTCAGTGAATGGAACTGAGGCAATAGACGCTGACCTGAGTCGTTTTGGAAGTGAATGGAATCTGTAAGAGCAGAGGCAAAAGGAACTGCGTATGATAACCGTGTGCTGGTTGATAAGACTGCGGTTCATGTGCGTTAGAATGGGGCGATTCAGGGCACAGAAGGCAGCGGGGAGGAATGAGATATCTTGCTGTCAGGCTGGGAATTTACAGTGACCTCTGCCATCAGGATTAGCACTGTGGACATCAGTCGGAAGTCATTTTAGCTTAATATAAATATGGATGTAAGTATAAATGTAAATATTCATGACCAAGGGAAGATTGGTCTACTGCTGCAGAGCGGTGGTCAGGAAAAGGACGCGTGGAACACAGGAGGTCCACACAGCATCTGGGATCGCTGTGCCCCATGGACGCTGATAAACCAATCCTGCAGGACCACTGACAGCTCAAACCTCCAGGGATAAGACACTCATCACTTTGCCGGATAAAGAAGAATGACTAGCTGAGGGATTTGCAAGGCAAAGAGAATACACGCTGGGGAGTGAAAAAGGTAGCTATGAATACCAGCTATGACCATGTGACCAGTTATGGAAACAAGAACTGTACTTTTGATAAATATTTTCTTTTTATTCTAATCTGAATATGTTTGCTTTGTGTTTGAGAGTATGCGTGGATAGATAAATCTTGGTTTTCTTATCTCAGCCATTTCCTCAGTTATACCATGTCACTTAGGATATACTGACTTTATGTCATAGCATTTCAGCATTGTTAGTTTTGCACTGTACGGAACACAGAGGTGAAGCATGAACGTCAATCTAGGACTTTACCCGTTGGGGTAAAGGAAGGGCTTGCACATTCCCAGGTGTACACGGGGTAGCTGTGTCATGGTCAGCAGAATTATGAGCTTGTTAATCTCTCTGTTTCAAGATTAAGTATGGTTTAAAGCAACATATGAGGGCCCTTAGTTTGACAAAGAGAGAACTTCTGGTTAGTTTTATGTGTCATTTAAACAGACTTGATTCTGATGTGTTCATGAGATGTTTCTAGATGAGATTAATATCTGACTTGGTACTGGTAGTGGAGGAGTTGGTTATAAATGCCAGCTGTGACCACATGGCTGATTGGAGAAGCAGGGAGTACACTTTTCAGAAGTCTTTGAGTGTGCGTATGCATAAACAAATCTTGGTTTTCTTCTTGCAGTTAATCATTTACCATGTAACGTAATCTATATTGAGTTTATGAATAATATCTAGGACCTTCCTAGTATAAGCCTCATATTATGGGTTGAGTGCGTAAATAAATAATGAAAAATGGTACAGTAAAAGGTGGCTACTTGTGCCTCACAGCTTGAGCTGGGATTCAGATTAGAGCCATCCATTTGTCATCTGTCTGTCTATATGTCTGTCAGTCAGTCTGTCTATCCATCTATCCATCCATCCATCCACACCAGTCCATCTTGTTTGTTCTGTTTCTCCGGAGATCCCTGACTGCCTGACCAACATCATCATATGGTGGGAATCATACAGCATGTAGTCTTTTCAGACTGGCTCTCTCACTTACCAATATGCGTTTCTAGTTATGGATATCATTGATCTCATCCAGAGGAAACACTTAATGAGTCAGCCTTTCCTGCAGTTCTCTGCCGTACGAAGTGTACCATCCCACGGAAGCTATGCCCGTTCCATTAATTCCACCACCCTTGGTCTTCACGATGCCGGCTCTCACCTGGTCTCGGATACTCTGGGACTCCCTTGTTCCAGTTGGAATGAGGGAAGGGAGACCACAACACCAGCAGGGTTCTTCTCCCAGTGTCACTTCCAGAGGCGACAGCGGCAGAGGTTTCTGAGGATTCCAATTCTCGGTTCCTTCGGAGTGCAGTTTAGACCCACCCATGGAAGCACAGATGAAAACCAGTGGGCTCTACATAGTGAAACCTGCTTCTTCTCCTCATCTTCCTAAGCGTTTGGATTCTGTTCTCCACACTTCAGGCAGAAGTTCTGAAATTCTGACCTCAATGATTGTAGGTCACAAAGAAATCCAAGCTTCAGTCAATGAACAAAGCCAATTGGTAAAGCCATTCCAGCTGTGAGAGCCTGAACATTAAATTCTCAATCTTGTAAACTTGTTCCTACTGGCGGGTTCTGGCTGACCCAGTCACAGCTCGGGCTCGCTGTTCTGGTACTCTCAGAAGGCACACATTCCACAGGGTCCTGCCAACGCACATGACTGCAGTGATTTTGGTGTGTCACATTTTCTTCTACTGAAGGTCCTGTGATGATTGCCTGGGTTGTGCTGAATCTGAACTGTGAGTCCGGAGCAATGAGAGGTGGTGAGGACAGGTCCCCAGGAGCAGAGGCACTGCAGTGACAGCTCCAGGGAAGTGACCATGGGCTCCTTAGAGATGGACGATATCAGGCAAGGGGAGGGTTCTTCTAGGAAGAAGATCTCAAGGGTACTTAGGGTTCAAGGCTTCCAGAGAAGTCCAAGTGAACCCAATGCACTATCCCAGACCTCAGTGCCCAGCTTCTTCCAAATAAGCATCTTAACACGGGAGGCTTGATTGGGCTGTGCTACCAACTTGACTGGAATCCTACGACTGGCATAATTAGCTCTTGCAACTTAATTTCAATTGTGTCACATGAGTACATATAAGTGGGAGATTCTCTCAAGTCTCCCAGAGAATACTTTCCGCTCTCCATGCACGCCTGAGCTCAGTGTTTAAGCCCTGTGGGAAGCATCCCTTAGAATGATCTCCAACACTGGGAGAAGCTTCCATCCGCTCTCATCCCAAGGCCGCAAGTGTCTGGAGGAAGCTGGCGGCCTCTCGGGAGATTATAAACATACCCTTTGGTGTCTCAAGGAGTCGGCCCCCATGGCTTGTACCCATCACAGCAGGGATCAGGATGACCACGTACGTGGAGAAGCAGCCTCCTCCTGACCTCAAGACACTGATGTATTCAGCTGGGAAGGAGATGCTAAGACACTGGTAGGGCCAGAGAGCTCACTCCTTACCCGGACAGCATAAGCAAGAGTAGCACAGATGCCACCTCTCTGTCTCTTGTCTCAAAGCAGTGGAGAGCAGATGACCGTAGGAAGCCCCTGGATCTGTTGCAGATTTTCAGCTGGGGAGGTGCAGAGAAACTGCCTTGCGAGTGGGGAACGGCCTGTTACCAGCTCATCAGCCACCCCTGCTCTGTTCTGGGAGGGTTACAGGGTGTTCTGCCAAGGTCCCAGCAGCCGTGCCGAAACCGGGCCTGCACAGCCTCTGTGGATCCGCTGCCCTGAAATCTGTGCTCTGTCCACTCCTGCTGAGAACCGAAAGGCGACTCCGGGCTCGGATGTGTACCTTGCTGTGATCCTGCAATCTTCTGCCCTCCAGCCCGGCGACACACTCCTGTCTTGATACATCTGAGTACATCCTAAGCCGTGGAACCCGGGAACAAAATGATGGAAAAGTGCCTGAGCTCCTCTTGCTGGGAGAAATCCTTAACCGTTCTCACGCTGGGCTTCTCATGCTATAGAACCTCATAATGGGTTTTGTAGGTAGCTGTTTTTAGAGCTGAATTTGCCTGTTATGCAACAACCTTACATGTGAAGTGTGTAGAGCTCTTTCTCCTCTTACTCGCCTTTGGCCGCTGGCCTAGTGGAGGCCCAGTCTCATGAGGACTTTTTGCGAAATCATGTTAGCAGTCCCACATAGCCTGTTCCTTTTCAGCACAGTGTGTGTGTGTGTGTATATGTGTGTGTGTGTGTGCACGTGCGAGCTACATGCACATTACCAATCTACTCACAGTACGCCTGCGTCCCAGCCTAAAGAAGGAAATAGTGAGCAGGAGTTATCCCTAGGTGTTTGCTTGACTTCTTCTCTGCATGTGATGCTACATCCTTGCCCTGGGTTTTGCTTCTGCTCTTGGGCTCTGATACGTAGTTCTGGTCCTTGCCAGTTCCTGTGGTTTCTGATTCTCACATTTGAGATGTGCAATCCATTGACTCGGGGGCCCTTCCTCCCCGCAAAGAGTCAGACAAGGACCCCACATTGTCCTTGGTTCTTGGGCTGTCACTCATGTTGGGCAAGTTTTTGTTTCAGACAGGCGTGGAAAATCAAATAAAAAGTGTCCTGATGAGGAAGTTGTGGGAAGCAGGTAGAGGATGAACCCCAAAACCTTACTCCAGATGGGAATTTTTAGACACGTGAGCCTTAACTTTGAAGGGCACAAACTTTTTTTGGGGGCCCACGCGGAACATGAGCATGAACAGCTCAACTCTTGAGGTGTGGGTTTGGAAAGGGGTCCCCCTTTCACCACCAATTTTATCATCGGTTATTTGATGGTCACTCTCTGAGACAATGAACTTGTTTCAGATAAGACAAGTCAAAGACTGAGAGGTGATAAGAAATCTTTGCCCAGCATTAAAAAGCAAGCATCTTAGCTGCACGCTGGATCTGTGGGCTCCCAGGAGATCCAAGCCGGTGTGAACGGAGCTGGAGGGAGAGCTACCCCGCTGCCGACAGCTTGACAGAGCAGAAAGAATGACTATTTGGAGCTCAAATTTAAGCCCTAACTAAGGCCAAGAAAACCCACCAGGTTGGTATGAAGACGTGGGGCAGGCTTCATTGGAAGCCAGTGGTCCAGATGTCAGGTACTAATTTTGATCACAGCCATAATCCTGTTGTACTATGATGCTCTGGGATAGCAAGGGACAGCAACAAGGGGAGTAAGGGAAAGGAAGAGAGTAAGCAGGAAGCAGAACAAGGGAAAGCGATGAGGAATATTCTACCACTGCCCACACTGGCGACTGCCACATCAGCCTTCACAGAAAAGTCACCACAAGGTAGCTCTGACCCTTAATTGGGATGTCCCCTTGACTTGAGAAAGAGCCACTGAGCAGATTAGCGAGGCTTTGGGCGTGTCTGTGAATGACTGACAAGTAGGCTGCCAATGGAGGAGGGAAGACCCACCTTGGGTGTGAGTGGCACTAACCAATAAGCTTGAAGCCGGGACAGAGCAAAGGAACAAAGAAGGAACCCAGGCGGAAGGACATCCGCTCTATCCTTTTTCTTTGGAGGAACCTCGGTCTTCGGATGCTGTCTCCAGTTGTAGGGAACCAGGGACCCATCACAGACACTCCATCAGTCTTCAGCTGCAGGCTCTGTCTTCCTGCCACACTCACACAGTGAGCTTTCCTGCTGTGAGCTTCCAGGCCTTTGGCCTTCAAGTGCTACTGGATTCTCCAGTGCTCCAGGGCCCGGATGGCCAGTGGGATCCCTTCTCTTCAAATCTGCTCGGCCTTCTGAATAAATCCCTGGTATAGTTACACATGTATTTTATATTCATTCTAGTTGTCTAGTGAGCCCTAAGACAGTGCCATTTACCCTTGTTGCCCTCATTTCCATATTAGCTGTAACTTCCCCAAACATTGATAACTATGTCTATTCCCCTGCAATTGCGCTTCTCAAGACCGCTGAAGATCCACTTTGACAAATTCAACAACTTCTCCATGGTTTTATCAGAGTGTTTCATTCTGTTTGACTCTACTGATGTCCCAGTCTCTTGGCAATTCTCTCGGACAGGCTATCTGCCTCATCACTCCTTCCTCTGTTGTCTGGTTCTTTTCCCCGGTGGATAGTGCTGTGCAAGACGCAGGTTTCTCCCACAGATGCGGGGACGGCTCTGGACTGGGGCAGCCTTATCAGCAGCTGTAATGATGGGGCAGATGGAGAGTGAAGACTGGAAGCCAAGTCCCAGAGGAGGAGCGGAATGAAGCAGGCAGAACGAGCTCTCAGATGAGGAGGTGGTAAACAGGCCCGAGAAGATGTGAACGAAGGATGACTCAGAGGATACTCTGTCTGCATAGTTTCCCCGATGCTGCACACCTGCCTCTGACGTGATCCCCTCCCCACCACCAGCCCTACTGTAGGCAAGAGAGGAAGACCGAACCCTCTCTACACCTTTTATATGCTCAGATGGGAGAGGTCCATGCTCATCTGCCTGGTTTTAGGAGTATAGATATTGTTATAATTTAGATCTAAATTGTCCTTGAAAAGCCCTTTGGCTTAGAAGGTGCTTGGATCCCAGGGGTGCTACATTCATCAGGGGATTAGTTCATTAATGGGCTTATAGCCTGTTGAGAAGAGGTGGATCACTTGGGGTTGATCTGGAAGGTGTATCTCCCCGCCTCCCTCCTCCCTTCACACTCTGCTTCCTGGCCTCCATGAGGTGGGCAGCTCTGCTCCGCCAGGCCCTTCCACCGTGCTGTTTGCCCCTTGGAGCCAGCAGCTATGAACAGCCTGAGCTCTCTGGAACTGTGAGCCAGGAGGACTTCTTGGTGATGAGTGCTGGGTATTGTGTCTCGGTGACGAGGAAAGGGACTAAGAGGGACATCTACTTCCTTAGTAGGGCATTGCAACTCTGAGTTGCTGGGCTGCCCAGGACTCATACCTCCTTGCTGTCTACCTGAACTAAAGTTCCGTGGTTCAGGAAACTGAGGCACAGCGACAGCATGCAGAGCCTTTAGTGCAGGCAGTGGAACAGTTCTGTCCCTTCATCAGTGAACAGGGATCCCCAGAGCAGTTCACCCTCAGCTTCTCTCAGG